>CABHPQ010173889.1:0-41110 GCA_902168405.1 Peromyscus aztecus | reverse complement strand
CCAGCAGGGCTGCATAATGGGATGATTTGACCACGGGTGTGGTTACCGGTGTTTGGAAGGGTCTACATTTGGCTGTACGGTGTGCTTTGATCTTGCAAGAGGGAGGTCTTTTGCCTCTCCTCTTGGCAGATTATAAAAAGCTCTTTTGAATAAATGAAGAGGCTGTTGGGTATTGATCCAGGCCCTCCCGAAGCTATCCTGTGTCTCTGTCTTTCTCCTCGTCGTTGTCGTCTAGGTCTATCTTTCTACCTAATATTTCCTCATTCCTCTCTCCTCTACCCAAAAACCCTTCTTAAGGTGGGAGCTGGTTGGAGCTGGTCTCCCACGGACTCCCACACAATGCCATACTCACTTACATTGAATTCAGTACTAAGAGTAATCTAGAAGTGGTTGAACATATTTGGGAGGATGTGGGAGGTTATGTAAAATTATATGAAGAACTTGGGTCCCCCATAACCTTTGGCCTCTTGAAGCAATCCTCCATGGATGTCAAAGAAGGAAAACAAAAATCAAATGTGAAGCAAAGCTGTGTTAGTACCAGGTGATGTCACTCCATAGTGACCTCACTCCTGTACCTGCCAGCAAATGCGTCCAGGGAAAACCCAGAAATCAGGATGCATTAGGCTGCAAGAGCATCAGCCCAAGGCAGAGACGGCAGAGAGGTAGTGGCTGACTCATCCCTGCAGATGTCACACCTAGGCCACCCCTAGCTGCTGAGGCAATTTTATGGCATCGTGAGGAGCAACCATCTGAGGTTTCAAGCAGCTTGGATTCGTGAGCTGCCTCTCCTGGGAAATCTTAGCTGTGTCCCTGCAAGCACTGTGTTTGCATTGTATAAGTCAACAGAGCCGAGAATGGTATTTGTCTGTGCTGTTAGTGTTAAATTAAATAATGCATGAAAATCATCCGGCAAGGTGCTGATGGCTCTTAGAGGCAATGCAGCTCTCCCTGTGCTGAGGACCAGAGCATCATAAACGCAGTGAGTGAGCAGGGCCTTTCCTCGTGTTATTTCTGTGCCAGGTCAGAGCAGACAGTCCTCCACAAAGGAGCACATGGATTCTGAGGAGTATGGATGAGGCCCCTGAGAATCACCAGAGATAATCCCTCACCTTTATCCCCTTAGTCACCACCATATTGTGACCACAGCAGAGCGGGGACTTTGTTGTGATGACATGAAGTCTTCTCTGAGAAGATGGGCATCCCACCTACAGCCCCATGGCCAGTTTAAGAATCCCAGTCTATAAGCTCTGTGTGCCATGGCCTGGATGTTGGGCCAGTGTGTACCTGTAGGGACCTGGGCCTGGGAAGGGCTAGACTAAACTTGTTCAAATCCTGATGCACAAGAAGACAGACTGAAACACAACTTCTAATTCTGACACCTTGGTAGTTCTCACACTTAAAATCCCATTAGCTCGACACGCCTACAAAATACTCACATGGGAGACAAGATATGGTTATTTTTAAATCATCGTTCTAATTGTTGTGCGGGGGTGATGTATTCTTGGAGTGCGGCTTTAATTGTGCACCTGGATCTGTCAAACTGTGATGCCTGCGGTGCTAGCTCTGGAAGGGAGAAACCGAAAGGAGGGCCCTGACCTGGTCAGCGTTTGCCTCTGCAGATGGTATCCAAGCCCACCCATGGTGAGTTAAGAAGATGGTTCGGTCTATAAAGCATTTGCCACATAAGCATGAGGACCTGAGTGGTCCCTATTACCACATTTTTTTAAGTGCTGGGAAGGTAGGAACAAAGGAATCTCTGGGGCTTGCCGGTCAGCCAGCCTAGCCAATCAATGAGCTCTAAGTTCAAGGAAATATACCTATCTCAAAAAAATATATGTAAGGTAGAGGGTGACGGGAGAAGACAATGTTCACCTCTGCCCCCCCCCACACACACACACATGTGCATAGGCACCACTGTATACATATGCATACACACAAACACATATACAAAGCACACTTGTGTGCTGTGGGCCATGTTCTACCCTCCCTGGTCAACCCCAGCTGGAGGTTGCATCATGGCCTGATTGGGAATTGTCCCCTGTAGGTTCACGTATTTGAATATTTGATCTCCAGCTGGTGCTGCTGGAGAGGAGATTATGGAAGCCTTTGAGGGTTATAGGCCAGCCCAATTCCTTCTACTTCTGGATCCACCGAGATGTGAACAGACATGATCAAGTGACCACTGCCAAGGACCAAGTCATGCCGACTGCATGCCTTCCCCACCACGAGGAACTGTATGTTCTAAATAGTGAGTCAAAATAAATCTTCCCCTTTAAGGGTTCGAGAAGCAACTCTGCTCTCTAGCATCAGTTCTAGAAATTCCCTCTTGAGAAGACTCCAGGGTAAACAATTTATCACTCAGAGAAAAATCCCCATGGAGATGACAATCAACTCTGACGTGACGTCCAACCATCTCCTTTCCCCATCCTCACAACAGGCAGCAGAGTGAGCCTCTACCCAGGCATTTATGGAGGGGAGCTTACTGCTTCCTGGGCTACACCTCCCGTGCATAAAAGACAAAGTAGACAGAAAGACCAGAAGGTAAAGACTGTCCTCCAAAGGGCTGGATGCATGGCCCAGAGACGGTAAGACAGAGTCACATTCCAGCCACACTTCACCAAGTCTCTGGTGACATCCTTGGTGCCCCTCCATGCATTATGGGTGCAGTTCTGGACACTGAGGGGTTCACAAGCAGAAGATAGGTCCCCGTCATGTGAGGCTCATGCTCAAGGAATAGGCTCATAAGAAACAAAAGTGCAGTGTGATGGCTCATTTGATTGACAGCTCATTTGAATGACACCATGATAGGATCTGGAATCACCTAGGAGCCGACCTCTGTGCATGCATGTAAAGGATTAGGTGAAATGGGGTGGGGGGAGGGGAGATCCACCCTAAATGTAGACAGCACTGTTCTGTGGACTGAGGTCCTGGACTCAACAAAAATGAGAAAGAGAACAGAGTACCAGCATTCATCCCTCTGTTCATGATTGTGGACGGATTGTTGCCAGCTGCCTCAAGCACCTAGCTCCGTAACTTTCCCATGGTTCTACCCTCAAACCATGAGCAGAAAACCTCCTTTAAGTTGCTTTTTTGCAGGCATTTGGTCACAGCGAAAAGAAAAGTAACTTTTGTGCCAAGTTACAGCTGCTCCCTCGGAGGTCTAGAGCCCATCCTAGAGAACTCTAGACCCTCAGAGATGCATAGTGGTCTCCCCTGGTCAATCCCTGAAAGTTCACCTCAGGGTAAATAAACCCTCTTAAAACACACAAGAGGGATTTGGTTGGTTATGGCGTGTCTTCTGCCACTTTCTTGTTGCCACATCCAAATATTTTTTTAGCAGCTGTCACTTTCTAAAGAAGCTTTAGAATACCTGGTAATTAGAGGGTCCCCGAAAAGAAGGGAATCAGAAAGGGGCGCCCAGGGTTCCAAAAAAAAAGGGTTCGCCCACTAGGTGGTGGTAGTACACACCTTTAGTCCCAGCACTCGGGAGGCAGAGGCAGGTGGATCTCTGTGAGTTCGAGGCCAGCCTGGTCTACAGAGTGAGATCCAGGACAGGCACCAAAACTACATAGAGCCCCCCCGCACCCCCCCCCCCCCAAAAAAAAACGAAGGGCCCAGTCCACCAAATTGGGCTTCACATAAGGAAAGGCCACAAACCAGCTGCCGTACAACTGGCTTTCCCTCAAGTCTCCCAAAAGACAGATCTGCCTACACCTGGCTTCATCCAAGTGTCCCACCTGAATGTAAGGGAACAGTCCTGCATTGTCACCGGAGCTGAGTCCTACAGCAAGGAGGGGGAGCCCTTCCTACGACTCAGTGGGGTTGCTGCTTTGGGTGCCACGGAGCCTCCCCTTCAGGCAAGCAAAGCACTGGAGGAAAGGCCTGTGTTACCATTTGAGTGGCTCGTGGAGTCTGCAGAGGAAGCTCAACAGAGACGGACACTAGACAGTACCAAGGGCCAAGATCATAACAGAACCTCGGAGAGATCGCCACATCTGATGTGCCCACAGAACAGCCTGGATGATGTGGGTCTGGTGACTACCAAGAAGAGGGAAGATGAGCACCTCCCGGCTATGTGCATGACCTCTCTGCCATGCCCTTGCCTGTGGACATTCTTCATTGGGCTCTTGCCATTTCTAGACAGAGGGTACCCAAAAGGAAGTCCTTACCTCACTTGTCCTGCCTTCTGTCTCTGGAGAAGCCCCATCCTCTGCACGCAGGACTACTCTGCAGTGCCCCCTCACCTTGAGAACTAGCTAACACTCTTCAAATGCCATGTATTCACCAACCCAAGCTTGGAGGAACCCTCCCTGTGTCTGTGACCTGAGCAATCATCAGTGTGACCAGAATGTATCTGAGAAGCTAGTACCTGGATGTTGAGTCTCCCACGATGTGCTCCCAGGCCATAGCGCTTTGCTGTGGAGGCATGCAGCTGGAAGTCTGTGATTTTTAATGTTTCCAGGCCAAGAGGTGGGCAACCTGGGAAGGACAGGGCTTGTTAGAAACAAAGGCGGCTATCAGAAGAAATGAGTGTCTGCTTTTCAGAGGTGGCCATGCGCTTTCTTCCCCAAGTGAGCCCCTAAGCCACCAGTGCGGCCCCCTTGCCCCAGCACACCCTGTGTTTCAGACAGATTAGGTCAATGCAGCCATCCGTGGCTCCCCAGTTCTGTCATAGCATTTGCTTTCTGAATATCTGGGCTCAATATTCCCTCTTTGTTGCTAGCCTTGCTGCCGTTTGATGCCATGTGCAATTAAGGCCCCTTCCAGGAGACTCAGCCACAGAATGACACTGGGTAGAAATCTTCTAACATGCTCGAGCTCCGCAAATTAATCAGGACTTGTTGATTTTGCTTCGGCAACTCTGGCCTCTGTTGTGCATGATAATGAGCACAGCGACACAAATAGAAACCCGCTATTGTCTTCCTTCTTGGCAGAATAGGTGGCTGTGGGAACAGCTCCTGAGCACAGCTTGACCCTGGAATAAATGCCAGCCAATGACTGCCCGAGTCTAAACCACCATCCCTACACATAACAACATCGATGGCAGCCGAGGCTGGACCCCAGGTCTCCTAGGCTGGGCTAATCTCTCTCACCCACTGACCTGCTATCATGTCCTATCGGGGGCATGTAGTGATAGAGCATCACAGAGGAGTCTCCGCCTTACCATCTGACTCAGAGGAGAAAAACAACTCTCAGGTAGGTGTGAATCAAGTGTGTTTTCTACCAGAAATATCAGACAACATCAAACATCAGAGGACACAGTCACAGGGGAACTGGATGTGGCCTAGAATCGGGGGCACTCTGGGAGCATGTCTGCACACTCAGCAAAAGGCCCTGCCAGCCTCGGACTGGAGGGGTCCGCTGAGATGACAGGGACTCTGCAGTACCTGGATGAGAAAATCCACTCAGGCACTGCAGGCAGACAAGTTCATGTAACATGAACCTTAAAAGGTCTTATTAATAAAAACAAACCCGGAGCCAGATATTGGGGTGAATGCTGAAAGATCGGAGAAGCAGAACAAGCCACAGCTAACCTCACCTTACCAACTTCTCAGCCGATCCTGTTTTCTCAAACTGAAAGCCTCTCAGTCCTCATCCAGAATGGATCTCAGCTGAACTGCTGCTAAAAAGTCTAAAAGCTGAAAATGCCTAAAAAAAGCCTCTAGTTCCTGGTCCTCACGCCTTAAACCTTTCTGCTTCCTACCATCACTTCCTGGGATTAAAGGCATGTGTCTTTCCCAAGCAATACATGAGATCTCAAGTGCTGGGATTAAAGGTGTGTGTCACCATGCCTGGCTGTTTCCAGTGTGGCCTTGAACTCACAGAGATCTGGATGGATCTCTGCCTCTGGAACGCCAGGATTAAAGGCATGTGCTACCACTGGCTGCTCTGTTCTCTGACCCCCAGATAAGTTTATTGGGGTGTACAATATATCAACCACAAGTTCAGATCTACCAGGAACCAAGATACCACATAGTCCTCCCTTAACCTCTCAAAAGTGGAAACCAGCACATTGAGAAGCTGAGGCAAGCCACCGAGAGGGGCCAGCCGCTGGCAGAGCTGCACAATGGATCTAGCCTTCAGGGTCTCATCTCCAGGCTGGTAAAGGACACCCTCTGGGAGGCTTCCTGGGTTGGTAACTGACATTAGCCGTCTCCCTGACCCCCACCATAATGGGGAGCATACTCAGATGAGTGCTGCTGTTCCCTGACACACTGTGGGAAGACAGGTCAACTTCCAGTGACCAGTTGGTGCTCCATAGCTTCTGGGAAAGGATCTTGTAGCTGGGACCTGGGGAGTCACTTACTGGTAGAGCATTAGCGAAGGAGTGTGAAATGAGTGAGAACAGCATACAGAAGAGATGTGAGCAAAGGCCACACAGGGAATGGGGTGTGCAATGAATTTAGAGGGCATGTAAGAAGGCAAGGGTCACATGACTGACGCCAGGCAGTCACCGGTGACCCTTTCAGTGAGTAGGGGAGAGGTTAAGCAGGAAGGAGGAATCTGTGAAGCCAGACCCCTACTTTCCCAAGGCCACTCAGGGTCAACAGTTACCATGAACCCTCTGCTTCACAAGGGTCTGCCCCTCCACCTTCCAGGCCTGGAGGACACGGGGGTCTGACTCACATGGGTGGCAGGTCATTGATACCAAGTGTTAAGTGAGTACTTCTCCTTTCTTGCCTACCAGGAATTGGTGATGCTCATGTCTTATACGAGCAAATGAGCAAAGCTGTCCCACCACCTCTTCTGAAATCCATAATGCTTGCCTCCTATGCTGGGCATCACTGTGGACCTTCTGAGCCACCAAAGCAGTAGTCTGCCCTGCCTCTCGGGTCCAGCAGCCATGAAACATGACCCCTGAGTCCAGAAGATAAAAATATACCTCTCCTCTTACAAGGGGCCTGCACCCTCCCAACTGTAGCTTCAGGACAACAAGCACCCTCTCTCAGCTGCTGCCCTGGGCTCTCAGACCCAGTATTCTCTTATAGCCATCACAGGCTGTGTTCGGAATTCAGGCAAGGTCTGGGGGAAACACTCACTGACTTACCAGGGCCAGTAGGGTCAGGGGTAGCTAACAGTCTGCCACTTAAAGCATGGCTGGGATTTGGGCTCAAGGGCCCCTAAACTGACGTGCCTACCTCCAAGCTCTGGTTTTCCCCCACTGCTCCTACCTGCTCCTGGGTCCTTGTACTTCTACTGGTCACCTTGCCTCAACCTGTCATGCATGCTTCAGACACTGGCAGCATCCTCAGCCCGTGCTGAGAGGCCCCACACCTCCTAGTCCTGGCCCTGAGCTGGCCACTGGCAATTGGGCTCTGAGGATAATTCCTTGTGTATGGCCTCTGTTAGGCTCAACTCCTAAGTTAGTTTCTGACTCTGAGGGACCAGGACATGAAAGACCAAACAGGGGGAAAACCCCAGCTCTGTCTCTCCACATCCTTGTGTTCAGATCTGCGGCATCTCCATGCAATCAAGTCAGAAATGCAAACAGTATCCACCGTCATCTGTGAGACTATTTCAGAGCCACACAGACACCATTCCAGCCTCCACTCAACAGAACATGGCGGAGAATTCCATTTCTTCATCTAGCCCCGCAACCTCCATTTCTGTTATTTACAGTCAGACAGGCAGATGCACAGGTAGACAGCCAGATGGACAGATAGCTCACAGTGACAATGATTGCTATTCAAAGCATTTCTTCTAGATAAAGAAAACATCTCATACATACATAAATGTTCTAGTTCAAAAAGGAGTTACTTGAATGAAGTTAAATATCTATTAAAATTGCTTCCCTTATAAGAAATCCCATTGAGATCTACGAGATATGGAAAGAAGTGTCCGTAAAGGGGGGGGGGGGTGTATTGTATCGTAAATGCAAACCTCATACTGACTCAAAAGTTCAGTACTTGGCCTCTGGAAGGGCCTAGGCCATTGTACACCCATGGCAACAGTGGAGTTTCACATTAGTGACATCTACTCTTGTCCACACCTACAAGAGTGTCACAGAAGAAACCAAGATGTCCTGCTTCCTTCATCCATGGAATTGCTGGGCAGTGACTTTGGTGGGAACCCAGATAAATACATGGGCTCAGCCAGTTCCTATACGGTATCTTCCATGAACCCAGTACCCTGACACCGGGACTTCTTTCCTTATTAGAAGGTGCTGTCTTTAGATGATCTTGTTTTGTTTGGAAGCCTTTCCCATTGTCCATGTAGAAGTAGCTAGCCATGGATCCGCTCTAGGGAAGCACAATGTCCTTGACAGGCAAACATGAAGATACAGACCATATGAATTAGTGAGTGCTGCTTGAAGGAAACCAGCAGCACCTCATTTAAACAAGGAAGGGTCACCATAGGGACAGGAGGGACAGGATAGGACAGGGCCAGAGCTACCATCAGCCAAGTAGCACAAGCCACCACTCTGTGCTGCCAGAGGAAGGGACTGACTCTAAGGGTATCTCCAGCATTACATCATACTGTCCAGAGTCTCCACCCAGCCACCTCCCTGGCACCAGGACTTGAGTGCTATCAGCAGAGAAAGTGTGACAGAAGCAAGATGCAAGCTCACAGGGACAAGCGTGTGGAGTTCCCTGTCCAGTCCTGAGGATTAATCTGGAAAGTGTAGGACAAGGGTCACAGAGATACAGCAAGGCAGTCAACCTCATTCAGGAAATTTCTCTTTCACCAATTATCCACTCTTATTGTTTCCTCTGGACTACCTCTCTCTTTACCTTCCATCAATAATTACTATAATTCCCTTCCTGGAGTTTCCAGAGAAAAGAAAGTCCGGGGGCAACTGCCTCCCCGCTCAACACAGAACAATGTGTTCTCCAGTTCAGGACACTATGGGTCACAAGAAAAACAGCACCTGTCGAGCAAGCTGTGAGGGCCCCAGGTCTCCAAACAACGTATTCCTAACGTATTTCAGAGCCAGTGAGAGGGCTCGCCAGGTAAAGGGATTTGCCGCCATGCCTAACAACAGAGCTCAGTCCAAGGGATGCAGGCAGGAGAAGAGAACCAGTTGTTACAAAGTTGTTCTCTGGACCCCTCATGGGCGCTGTGGCAAGCACTCACACTGTAGCATGCATGTGCCCCCACCAACACACACACTAAATGTAAAATGTGTAAACATGTTAAAATTAACAAAAGCTTAAATCTAGAGTAGTTTAAGGACAAACTTCTCTTCTACCTTCCTTTACACAAAGATCGGTAAGGCAACAACTTCAGGTTATAGTCACGTATTTCCTGGTGAAAGTTCTAGGTCCATCTTAATATGCACACTGAAAGGGTTACATAGGAATGCCCTGTTAGAAAAAGGAAGTTTCTTATACTAAGGATGAAAAGGTAAGAGGTAGGAGAAGTATCTTTTGCTTTTAGACTTTAAATTAATTCAAAGTACAGGATACTAAAATGTCCTCCATACTACAGGCTTAACCCCGATGAACTTCAGCATTTCTTTTTTTTTTGCCTGATTCATTTTCCTCCTCTTGGTTCCCTGAGAACATTCTAAAGGTTTTCAGAAGAGCTAGTGGGTGTTCAGATCCGCAGAGAGATCCTCCCACTGGTGCACCTGCAAGGTCCTCTGTGCTGGAGAAAAAGATGGGGAAGGTAATTAAGGTATCACCCTAAATCGGTTCCCACACAAGAGAACGGTGGGAGGTGCCATGTAGATGAATAGAACAGTATGGAGGCTGAACAGCCAGGAGGGCCAGGGAGGAGTCCACGTCATCACAACACATCAAGGCATCTGAGACCCTCAGTCCTGCACAGGGAGGCAGGCAGTTCCTCTTTCCTGTGGCCAGAGGGGCAAGCAAAGACTAGAGAGGACTACACAGAAAAGGGGCAGCTGACATCATTCTTGGAGTCACCACCCAAGGCTTCTCCAGTCCCTGAGTGACAGCTTCAGGTTCTGGATTCCAGCCATGGGGAAGAGAGCCGCTAACAGTAAACCCCAAGGCAATGGAACCCTAGGAAAACCCACAGCATAAATGGAGGGGCTCCAAGCACACCTCCACCTCCTTAAGATCAGAAACGCAGAAGAGAGCAGAGATAAGGGGTGCATTTTCAGCTACGGTCCTTGGCCTGTCTTCAGCTGTGTGAGACGACCCAGCGGTGACTTACACATACAGGGGACTGACTGAAAAGAAATCATAAATTTGTTACCGGCTAAACTACCCATCAACAGCCAAGGGGATCAGGGGCACCTTCAGACATGTGGATACTTGGGATATGTACCTGTTTCCACTGGCTAGGAGCTATAGAATAAGTGTCGGAGCTACAGAGGCACAATGGCGTGTAAACCTTGGAGACATGAGACTGAGGACCCTGTTAACCAAAGGGTTCCAAACAAGAGGCAAAGTAGCTGTTGCAAAGCCTTTGGTTTACATTGTCAAAAAAATATCTGCCCTGCCTGCTAATCACAATCCCAATACTATCTTCCAACAAGGAGGGCTTTCCTATACCCTTCAAGAAACACTTCAGAGAAAGACAGGAATGTGGTTGCACTGGTGACAGGTAAAGGGGAGAAACAGTGTTTCTAAGCTTCACTGAAGTATCTGTAACTAGTAGTTAGAAAAACAAAAACTCTGTGTTGGAGCTATATATTCTATATATTTATTATAACGCCAAACCATGATGTAATTACTACATATTGAGGCTTCCAATGTATAACAGTTGAGTGGCTGCCTAGCAGGCATGGAGCCCCAAATCTGATCCCCAGCACTCCATGAAACTGTATTTTTTTAAAAAAAAAAAAATATCTAGAATGATGCCTGATGTCTATAATCCCAGCACTCTGGAAGTGGAGGCAGGAGGACAAAACATTCAAGGTCATCCTCAACTACACAGTGAGTTTGAGACTAACCGGGGCTACATGAGATTTGGCTTTAAAAAAAAAAAAAAAGTTCTTGAAGTAAACAGGAAAGTCATTCGCAGCCCTTCATGCCTCTTCAGTATCACAATATTCTGGTAAACCCTGCTCCATGGCCACACTGTAACAAGGACCTGTTCCCCAACTAATCAGTGCCCTGGGCCAGTAGCCACACCCACCTGAGGACAAACTCTCTTCTGCCATAAAAACAAACATGTCTTTGACCATCAAACTGAGTTTCTCCCACTTTTTAAAATAGGCACTTATCCCAAGAAGCATGTGGGTGAGAGAACATGGCAGAAAGTGTGAAGAAAAAGAAGTCTTCAGGAAAATATTAATTAGAGATCTGAGATGTGTCACAATCTGGAGAAGACTGACAGTCACCAGCGACGAAGTCACTTTCTCTTAAGGCATGCAGCTCTTGGAACACCCTGTGCCAAATGAAGCTCCATCTCCCAGTGCCATTCCATCTGTGGGAGTGGAGACGGGACCCCCTGTCACTTCATGAGCTCTGTCCCTTGCTGACATTCTTTGCACAGAGGCCGTGTGAAGGACTCTACCCTGGTGTATCTTCATCAACCCGCAAGGTCCTTGGCACTACCACCAAGCTATGTACGATAGTCAATTTTAATTATCAGCTTGACACAGTCTAGAACAGTGGTGATCAGTCTGTGGGTTGCAACCATTGGGGTCCCGTTTCAGACATCCTGCATATCAGACTTTTACGTTACAATTCATAACAGTAACAAAATTACAGTTATAAAGTAGCAGTGAAATAATTTTATGGTTGGAGAGTACCACCACATGAGGAACTGTATTAAAGGGTCGCAGCATTAGGAAGGTTGAGAACCACTGCTCTAGAAGGACCTGAGAAGAGCATCTCCATGAAGGGTTGTCTAAATCAGATTGGTTGGTGAACAGGACTATAAAGGATTTTCTTAACTGGATTAACTGATATAGGAAGATCCACCCTGAATGTGTGTGAATCCATTGCATTGGTTGGGCCCTGAACTGCATCAGAGTGGAAAAAGACAAGCTGAGGCAGCAGGCATGCATCCTCTCTGCTCTTGACTGTGGATGTGATGTGACCAGTTCCCTAGAGCTCTTACTGCTGTGATGGCCCTACAGTGATGGCCTATAACATCGCTAACACAAAAACAAAAACCTTTCTCCCCTAAGCGTTTTCGGCAGGGTGCTTTATCACAGCAGCAGAAACGAGACTAGGACACTCTGTATATCAGTTCTTGAATGAATCCCAAGACTGCCTACCGCCTTTAATGTCAGGGGCAACTTTGTGACCCAGAGATAACAGGAAATAGAATACATAGCACATGAATTCTGATTTGGAGGCACCAAACCCCAAACTCCACTCCCAGTGTCCCACATATCCCCAGGGAACTGCTGTGAAGGTCAAATCTTGAAAAGTTTGTTAAATCTATGAGCAATTAGGCTAACATGCAAGCAACTTCCTCTGAGTCACGCCCTCTGGACATCTCACCACTAAACCTTCACAATATCCACAAACCGGTCTTACCCATAAACACTGAGACCTGGAGAGACAAGACTGACTTAAATAATTACGATGTATCCAAGTTCAATTTGGAAATCAGCTGTGACAGGAGACCCCAAGTACACTATGTTCCCCCATTTGATTGAAAGTTCCAAAGTAAAATACCAATGCTTTGGTGACATTGGGGGTCACACCAGGAAAGGGGCTGGAAGTAGGAAAGTCACCACTCCTGGCAGAGAGGAGGGAGCTTCAGCCTACTGTGGCTGCCTGCTACTACCAAAGCAGAGGATTTTTGAAGAAATGGAGGGGAAGAGGCTCTTGGATTTTTTTATCTTCATTGCTGCCGATGAATCCAATAGGACTCACTTATGGAATTCTTTCCTTTGCCTTTCTGAACTTGATATTCCCTCCAACCAATGAAGAGTGTGGAGGCTGCTTCCTGTGTGATGAGATTGTGTTTGCTGTGGCTTTCTGCCTGACTCAGACACCAAGAGCTGCTCAGAAGGACGTAGGAGTCTCTAAGATTCTTGGGAAGTCTATGAACTAATCTTGGTCTTATCTAATCATCCTTGGAAAGCTCTTTAATACCCAACACATCAAAGAGAACCTTGAAGACGTGCCCCACTGCACTGCTGGGACAGAAAACTAAATGACCAGCCCAAGAACCAAAATCTTTCAAAGAACCTGGAAAAATGGATGCCCGAGTTCCACACAGATTTGTGTGGGTCAATGACAGCAGCTCTCAGGAAAGTCTTCTGCGGTGCCAAGAACCTCAAAGGGCCCCCAGAATCTGGCTGGCATCTCTCACCTACCCAGTAAAAGAAGTCTGGAGAGTTTCTTTCCCAGGCTCTGAGGGTCCAACAAAGGAAATTCTCAGAGAACTGGGAGGCAAGGCCAAGCGTGGAGCCCACGGAGTCTACCGCAGGAGGCTTCGGCCTCAAAGGGTCTGATCTGGCCACTATCTTCACCTTGGATGTCCAGCTCAGTGGCTGCTTCATCTGGAAAGCCTCCCATACTCCATTCCCAACCACTCCACTCTCCTTATTTACCCTGCCTTGGAGCCAAACTCCTCCTGAAAGCCCCGACATCTCAGATAGATTAGTCTACCTCCCTGGAGAGGCTGGGAGCCTTGATCACAAGTCAAAATGAGTTTCCATCATAGAATCCCTGACATCTAACCAATACTTCCCAAACACATGAGTATCAGAAGCTGCTGTGTGACTGATAATCACTGTCTATGAGTCATCATGGGAAATTCATATTTTTCCTCATACATTGCTAATAAAGACCTTAGAAGGTAATTACTAGTTCAAAACAAACTGCTTGTCACCACATCCATGGTCTGCCTACACTATTATTTACTTCACATTTCTATTTTATCAAATAATTTCAGCGGCAATAGACGAGTACAAGAGGAGACTCTATCAGTAGAAGATAGAAATAAATGTTTTCAAGACCTTAGGGAAGGCAAAAATCAAATTAAACATGATGGAAAAGCACCAGCCACCCAAGAAAAGATTAAGGATTGGTTTGTTTTAGGTTTAAGAACATCTGTCATTCAAAAGACATCCTTGGTAGAGTGAAAAGCTAAGCCAGTTACCTGACAAGAGCAAACCAGCCAA
Organism: Peromyscus aztecus; assembly: GCA_902168405.1. NCBI lineage: Eukaryota > Metazoa > Chordata > Mammalia > Rodentia > Cricetidae > Peromyscus > Peromyscus aztecus. Next base: position 27,108 of record CABHPQ010173889.1, on the reverse strand, counting down.
CCAAGCCTTCCCATCAATGAGAAGAATGGCAGGAAAACCATGACCTAAGTGGAGCTGAACAAAGTGAGTCATTCTAATGGCAAAGAAGCATTAACCATTAGTCACCAGGAAAACACATAGTCAGGCCACATCAAAACAGCAGCATATGTCTCCAACATGGATGAAACAGAGAAGCTTGACAAGACCAAATGTGCGCTTTGAAGGAAGAAAAGCTGCTGCTGGTGGGAACGTTGATGGTCATAATCAACTTGGAAAATTCCTGCCAGTTCTCTGTGTGTGCGGTGTTACATGTGGGCATGTTCGCGTGTGCGTGTAAGCTTGTGTGCACGTGCAGATGGAGGCTGGAGGTCAAGGCGTGGTGTTTTCTCCTGTTGCTTCTCTTATTTTGTCTTTAGAAAGTCTCTCATTTAACCTGGGGGTCAGCAGTTTGGCTAGACTGGCTGGCCAGTGAGTCCAAGATCCTCCTGCCGTCTCCTCCCCTGTGCTGGGGTTAGAGGTGTGAGTCTCTATGCCCAGCACTTTTCTTTCCAACATGGAGATCCAAACTCAGGTCCTCATGCTTGCCCAACAAGCACTTTACCAACTGAGCCGTGTCCTCAGGCCCCTCCTACCAGTCCTTATCCAAGATACCCACTCCCTGTGATCAAAACTCTACCGGAGGTACACACCAAAAGAATCACACAAAAGTGATCCCAAAAGCACTCTGTAATCACCAAAAGGTCAAATCCACATCAATACCTGTCAATGGAAGGATGAGTACACAGGCTGCGGTATACAGTCCCGCTGTGGAATACGACAGACCCATGAGGATAAGCAAGCCACAGTGTTTGCAGCAGCATGGGTGAGCCTCACAAATATGATAACCAGCAAAGGAAATCAGACACAAGAGTGTACGGCACCCGTCCACCAATATTACCAAGTTCAAAACCGTGCCTGTCACCTCTGATCACAGCAGTGTTTAAGGAGAAGCAAGGAGACTGGCTGGTTGGGGGCCAGAGCTGACGTCAGAGGTTCTAGCACAATCTTCTTCTTGTAAAGAGCAATGGCAATGATGCATTTTCACACTGTGTGGTGTCCATGACAACCCAAATCAATGTGTGGGGATTATACACGCCAATGAGTTATATCCTTACATTCCCATAGGTTTCTCTCCACACGTTAGCCTTCAATAATATTTTAATGGGCTTAGCTTTGCCTAACTACTACATCATAAAAACACCAAACCAGATCTACTTATCCAATTCAGAAGGAATAAAAGAGATCTATGCCAAACGTAAAAAAGTCAGTCTCCAAGGTTACATAGCATATGATTTCGTGTATTTCGTTGTCTTACAACTACAGCATCATGGAGAACAGAGCTGCATTGCCTGGAACCAGGGCTTGAACATGGGGAGGGGAGTTTCTCTAAAGAATAGCACAAAGAACCTCTGATGGGACAGGAATGTTTCCAGAAACCACACATAATATAGCTGCACAGTCCTGCACACACACACACACACACACACACACACACACACACACACACACACAGCTGGCAGAATCTGAATATGGTCTGTCCTTGTCCAGGTCAGTTTCTTGACTCTATTACTTCACTACAGTCATGTAAAAACATCAGCACTGGTAGAGGCATAGTGAAAGGTAAGTCAGACCCTTCTCTCAATTTTTTGTTTGTTTGTTTGCAACTTCTTATGAATCTACAGTTATTTGAAATTAAAAACAAAAACAAAAATCTTTTTCTTAAAGGAGATTTTAAAAGATAAAACTTCCTCAGAATGACTTGACGCAACCCATAAAACTATCCATTGCTCGGAAGTGTCTTAGACTTCAGGGAATTCTGGTTGAAAATTCTGTAACCACTCCCAAGCTTGCCCTAGAAGCCCAAGACTCAAGAAAGGAAACCTACTTGAACCTAACACCAGATGTGGAAGAACATCTACCACGTGGGAATCAGATGACTACAGAAGGAGAAAATAGCTTCCACGTGGGGCGCATTCACCCCTCCCTTACTGTGTGCCGCCAGCTTTAGTCCAGCTAGAAAACGAGACATTTGGTGATACCTTCTCTCGTGGCTTTCTGGAGTAGGCAGGTGTCTAAATGTCCTTCCGGTCAACTTTCCACAAGGATTCTCATCATAAATTCTCAGAAAACACTGGGACAGAAATGGGGAGGTAAATTATCCCAACAGCAAATAAGAACAGTGGTGACCACTCAGCACATTGGGCGGGTAGCCGAGGTGCAGACATTTGGTAACAGACAAAGACTTTTACACCCTCTGCTCAGGACCAGCACACAGACACATCTCTTCATTCTATCAGCCCGACATGATACATAGATCAACCCGAAGTCAACTAGCTCTCAACTTTGGGGAAGGGACTGGAAAGTCACAGAGCGAAAGGTGTGGGCACAAATGAGATGGGGATGTCGACAAGAACTCAACCAGCCAAGTAGCGGATCATGTCCTGGGAGAGCTGACCCAACTGTTACAGCGCTTTAGTCTCATAACAGCTAAGCACACATCTGCTCTTGGGAAAGTTCTTCGAGGGTGACTTCCATCTGCCCCCACTGACTTCAGACTCTTTTAAAGGCTCTGTCACCTGCCTTCAGTGTGAACCATCTAGTCACCACCCACAGTCTCTATCCTTCCCTCAGCGGAGCAACAGGAAGTCATTATTCTTTTCCTCTCAGATTCTCATCAATCTCTCCTTGAAAAACAGAATAATTCCACAGACTAACATGGTAGCTAAGGTACTCAGTGAACTGGAGGTATGATGGTTGACTTTGAGGTAAGTGACACCATCCATAAGGTCAACTCAGAAAAATAATCTAGTTAGAGGGGGCACCTGTGACAGAAAAGAGGAAATGCCATGTGTATAGTGTGTGTGGAGCGGGGAGGGTATGTGGTGTGTGTGTGTGTGTGTGTGTGTGTGTGTGTGTGTGTGTGTGTGTGTATGTGGTGTGTGTGTGTGTGTGTGTGTATGTGGTATGTGTGTGTGTATGTGGTGTGGGTGTGTGTGTGTGTGTGTGTGTGTGTGTAAATGGGCCTCCAAAATCTTCCTGAAATGCCTTCCCCAATTTTAATAATTTCTAATTCTGAGAAAGAAGAAATAAGATAATCCAACCCAAGCCTTCTGCTGAAGCTGCTGAGAGAAAATCTGGACAAAATATGTTTGAAAATGTGTTTGAAAGCACTCAAAAATTCACCAGATACTGAAGAACCCTCAAGTCCAGACTGGTTGGCAGAAAAACTCCAAAGTGCTCCTGAGGCTAGCATCCCGAAGCGACCTCAGCCTGGTGGTATATGTGAGCAAAGAGCAATTGCCACCGCCGTCCCACCAGCAGGTGGAGGGACCCAGCACCAGAGAGGAAGCTACGACTGCCCTAGACAAAATACCCTGACAAAAGACAACTTAGTAGAGACAGGGGTCTATCTCAGCTCACTATTCTAAGTGACTGTCCATCACTCGGGAAGTCAAGGTGGCAGAAACTTAAAACAATGGGTCACATCACATCCACAGTCAAGTGCAGAGAGAAATGAATACATTCACACTTATTCATGCTTACTTCAATTTCTCTGTTCTTACACAGTTCAGAACCCACTGCCTAGGAAATGATGCCTCCCACAGTGGGCTGCGTCTTCTCAAATCAATTACTTAATTAAAACAATTCCCCACAGACAGGCCCACAGGCCAACCCAAACAGACAATTCTTCATTTGGGCTCTCTTCCCAGGTAATGTTAGGTCAAGTTGATGATTAAAGCTAACCATCACAGATGCTAAGGGACCTGAGCCTCAGGATGACCCTAGCTACATACTGTACACTCAACACATCCTTCCAAGGGACAAGGTCCTTCCAGTGGGCACCTCAGTGTTCACCTTCAGATAGAATAGACATTTAGATCCCTAAATGACTGCAGAAGCTCATAAGAATTGATTTCTCTCAATCTTAGAATGCACGGTACTCAGAGCAGTGATATCTTTGATGGCAGGTTGTTAGTTAGAAACATAGCCCCAACCCTGACATTGTACCTAAGGGAATGTGCAACTCCCCTGGTGACAGTCACCTCTGTGACGTAGCTCTTGAGCAGATGTGGCAGCTGAGAGTGAATCCTATGCAAATCTGTAAAATATTGAGCTGATTTTTTTTTGTCTGCTGTCATTACTAAGCAAAAAGACAACAACCTTGGAATCTTTCATTTTAAGCTCTGTTTTGCTATACAACCCTGGACAAAGGACCCTCCCTTAATCTACAGAGTGTGGAGGAAGAGGAAGAAGAGGAGGATAATGATGATGTGATGGTGGTGATACCCACAGTGATTAGTAGGGTGCCTGGAAGGTCAGACACTGAGCAAAGGATCTGGCAACTACATATACATTTAATAAATTGTCACTATTACTAATATTAGCAGAAAATGATCCTGAATATTGAAGTTTAGTACAATAATAGTGACAAAATAGTTAAGAATATAGCTATAGCCAATGGATCAGCGTTCGTTCCTCCATGAGTCTAAAAATAATAACATTGAATATTCTTTTTCTATAATTTTTGGGTTTGGTTTTTTTGGTTTTTTTGAGACAGTATCTCATATATACCAGGCTATCCTACAACTTTCTGTGTTGCTGAGGATGATCTTAAATTCCCGATCCTCCGAGCCGGGCGGTGGTGGCGCACGCCTTTAATCCCAGCACTCGGGAGGCAGAGGCAGGTGGATCTCTGTGAGTTCGAGGCCAGCCTGGTCTACAGAGTGAGTTCCAGGAAAGGCGCAAAACTACACAGAGAAACCCTGTCTCGAAAAAAAAAAAAAAAAAAAAATTCCCGATCCTCCTGCTTCTGTTTCCCTAGTGCTGGTCTCACAGTGCTGACCTTACAGTGCTGGTCTTACAATGCTGATCTTACAGTGCTGGTCTCACAGTGCTGGTCTCACAGTGCTGGTCTCACAGTGCTGATCTCTTACAGTGCTGGTCTCACAGTGCTGGTCTCACAGTGCTGGTCTCACAGTGCTGGTCTCACAGTGATGGTCTCACAGTGCTGGTCTCACAGTGCTGGTCTCACAGTGCTGGTCTCACAGTGCTGGTCTCTTACAGTGCTGGTCTCACAGTGCTGGTCTCACAGTGCTGGTCTCACAGTGCTGGTCTCACAGTGCTGGTCTCAAAGTGCTGGTCTCACAGTGCTGGTCTTACAGTGCTGGTCTCACAGTGCTGGTCTCACAGTGCTGGTCTCACAGTGCTGGTCTTACAGTGCTGGTCTTACAGTGCTGGTCTTACAGTGCTGGTCTCACAGTGCTGGTCTCACAGTGCTGGTCTTCTAGCTGCACATCTGGTGTGTGCAGTGCTGGGATGAAGCCCAAGGCTTCATGCATGTGAAGAGGCAAGCACTCTCGCAATCAAGCCATTACCCCCACCCCTACCACCTATGGCTGAACATACAAGGGTAAGTAATTACACATGGCTGCAAGCTGTCAAGTCTATTATTACAGATTCTGGGAATAGAAAGCTTTATCTATGCCACCAGAGACCCTGTGCTGGATTGAGAGACAAGAAATACACAACCAAGGCTATGGGCAGCTAAGAGATCACAATGACATGGACTTCCAAGTGAGAGAGTCTAGGGAGGGGACAGGAAACTTGGAAGTGACTTGAGTAATTCAATGGGGAAAACCTCCGTGGGCCAGCAGCGCCCCGAGAGAAGTGTGAGCTGCTGAGATGTCTGCACTGCTGCACAATGGCTAAGAATAGACATAGGTCCAGACAATACCTCTACAGGGTGTATATGACCAAACAGCCATGCCAGCTACCTGCACCCACCATGGGCAGGTGACAGAAATGGGGCAGTGACCCTCCAAGAGCTTCACTTACTCTCTCTGACATACTCATGGGCCACAGGGACACCATGATCATCTCGGACAGCTTTCTCGAGACTCTTGCTTCTTCTGTCTTTTCTGTTCCTATTTTTACCTAGAAAGAAAAAGAGAGAATGATACTGTTACTCCGTGTATCAGACAAGCCTCTGGATGTGAGAACTCATGGGCCTCTCCTGCAGACAGCCGATCCCAGCTTTGCTCTCCAGCCCCAGGGCCTTGGACTCTAAGGGGTCTGTGGCTAAAGAAGAGGATGCTCAGTACATATGGAGATAATCACCCCTCACGAGACCCATGCACAACCGCATGCTGTTAAGTATTGTAAGCCTACAAAACGCTGCTGAGCCTCCCTGAAGCACTGGGAGTAATAACTGGAACTGGAGGCCAAAGCTGGACTTGGACATCAAAGCTACCATGTTTCCCCATGCTGAGCTCGCACACCCAACTCTCTCCAAGGCCATGGCTTGGGGACCTTTGAGTTGGTTGCTCACTAACTGGGGAGTGACCTGGGAGCCCGATGTGACCCTGTTAACCTTCCAGTTTCTCCTCACTTTGTCCCCCTACCCCTGTTCTAACAACAAAGCATAAATTGTCCCCCTCGTGGGTGCACCCACCCCTCTACTCTCAAGCTAATTGGCTCCTTCTCATCTTGCAAGTCTCAGCTCTGGCATCATCTTAAAAACTGCCTTTCCTGATTCCTCACTTCAATCGAATCCTCCTTGAAGGGGCTCTGATAGCATCTGTCTAGAGTCAAGTTGCCTCTAAGCAAAGCCTAATGCAGGGGTTTCATTGTCTGGGAAGTGCTGAGGGAAAGGAAGGGGAAGCAGGATCCAGTCAGGAAAGGAGCTAAGCAAGCCTGTCTAGCTTAGCTCATCACCTGGGGCTTTGAGGGCAGGAATGGCATACCGAATGCCCCCCACTTAAGAAAGCCTCTGTATAAAAACTAGCCAACTCAGGGTTAGGAGTACAGCCTTCCAGAGAGGAGAAGAGGTTTGATCCACCCACAGTCCAGGGTGGTACCTGGGAGACAGGTACAGCCAGGGTACCCCCAAGGGCACCAGCCTGACCTCTCTACCTCTTCCCCTCCTCAACAGAAGAAGGTAGCAGAGCCTGCCACACAGACAGGAAGTTAGAGCTAGGGCATAAAATGATACCTGTGAGAGACTCAGGGTGCAAAAAACAGCTGTTGTCTCTACCAGGCCCGCATTATCCCGAGGCCCACATGTCACTAACACTATCCCATTTGGAGCCTGTTGGACTAACAGGCTCCAAAATTTACAAGACATGTTCACTGCAAGTTTCAAGCCTCTGAGGACAGGAAGGGCATTTTACAGTTGAGAACATAAAGGCCTAGAGCAATGATTCTCAACCTTTTTCTCATGCTGTGCTCCCCAACCACAAAATGATTGCATTGCTACTTTATAACTGTGATTTTGCTACCGGTATGAATCATAATGTAAACATGTGATATGTGACCCCCCAAAGAGGTCTCAACTCACAGGCTAAGAACCTAGAGTGAGGAAGAGGGCTTCCCAAGGTCACTGACAGCCAGGAGGTAACAGTGCTAGTGACCAGCTCCAAAGGGCCCTCCCTGTCAGCACCAAGGCTGCTGCCATAGACCCTTCCTCCCCCAGAACAAGAAAGGCACCATATGGTCTGTACAGATGAAAGAAGAAAGAGAAGGGGAAATAGTGTTCGGAGAAGGAGCCAGAATCCAATCAGCATCTCCATCTGGGCCGCGTGACAGTGCAGAATTCCTTAAAAGTAGCGCACTGCACCGCTAATGCTGGCCACATGTTCTATTCTGGTGCACCACCATAAATATAATTCCTCTGGCTTAATAGAAAACTGTTTTTCCCCTTGCTGCACAAGGAACTTACAGTAGCAATGCCCCCCCACACACACACACACACCCCAAACTGAAAAGCCTTTGCTTCCCTGCAGTCTCTGCTTCCCCAGGAAATTCCAGGCCACAGAGCTCTGCACTCTCCCTGAAGGAGGGAGCTGGCCCAGGGCTCTGGCAGTTCTTGCCTGTTTTGTGGTAAGGAACCCATGGCAGGAGGGTTCCACATGAGGTTCTCTCAGTAGCTCCCTAGAAATGCAACCTAAAGGTCTCTCTCCTCCTGCAGGTGTTAGGAAGGTGTGTGTGTGTGTGTGTGTGTGTGTGTGTGTGTGTGTGTGTGTCCACTTGTGTGTGCATGTGTGGGAGTACACAAGCAACTTTGTATGCATGCATGTGGACATCAGAGGACAGCCTCAGTTGTTCTGCACCGGCCACTTGTTTCTTCCAGTTTTAAACAGCATCTGTCACTCACCTGGAACTTGCCAAGCAGGCTGGGCTGCCTGGCCAACAGTCCCAGGGAGCCTCCTGTCTCTGCTTCCCCAGGGGATTATTTTAATTATTATTTTAACTTGACACCTGATCCAGATCTGACCTGAAAGCCTCTTTCCTGCCTTAGGACTAGTTTTCGTGGTGTCAGACAGCATTATGAAGCTTCCAGGGAGGGAAGCAAACAAAAGTCCTACCAGCTGTGATGCCTGTGGTCCACAATGAAGTCCAGTACGGCGTGGTGGCCCTAAGGGTGCGACAGTGGCACACACGTTCTGGCAGTACCTAACCACTCTCTAATCAGACTTAAAGTTCACTCATGTCTGGTCCTGGAAACCTAGCTAGCCACTCAGGGCTGTGAAGACATGGATCTTGGAGGAGAACCTACATCCAGCTCTTTATTAAACCAGCATAATCTCCAACTACATTCTAAACATTTATCCTTATCCCCATAGATAAGTTCAGTCCTCATCCCTCATCAAGGAAACTTCTCTTTGCAACAGATAAAGACTATTATAGGAAACCACCACCTATCAAAATGCAGAGGACAAGAGAGCATGTGGCGCCCTGTTCCAACTGATGCATCTACTGCATAATTCCTGCACTTAAGGTTCATGGATCATTGCAAAAAAGGAGGAAGAAACAGTGTAAGAGCCAGAGGAACAGGACACTTCCCAGGACTGTGTCTCCTAGAAATGTGAGACAGGCTATCTCTATGAAGTCTTATCAACATAGTAGCCCAAACAATTCCTGAACAGTGACAAGGTCAGTGGATATTCTGACATGAAAGAGAAAAAGTTCAAGGGGACTCAATCCTAGACACAGTACTATGGACACCTAGGGAATGCTGAGAGCAGGAGAAATGGTTTCCCAGTGAAGAGCATCCCAACTGGTTATCTAATACCAAGTGTGAGCCCTGAGATCATGTACGGACAGGTAACATTATAGGAATCAAGCAGGTTGTAGTTACGCATTTAGGAATATATATCTATCTATATCTATATATCTATACATACATACATATATATATATAGTATATACAATTAAAGAAAAAGGCCATGAAATTGAGAGAAAGCAAGGGGGTGCATGAGAGGGATTGGAGGGAGGAAAGAGAGAGGAGAAATTATGTAATTATATTACAATTTCAAAAAATATAATAAAAAAAGAAGTCCCTGCTCTATGCAGATAGGAGCAGGAAAGGGAAAAGGAGGGGACAGCCTGTGCCCTTTTCCAGTTCTGAGGATAGTCAGTGTCAGAGGAAACAGGGTATGGAGTGGAAGTTCGTTGTCTCTAAGGAAATACCCCAGTACCAGCAGCAGGCAGGCAGGTGCATGCAGGTGAGTAGGCTCTGCAGTAGGATCTGTAGGCTCTGCAGGAACCTGGAGCACCTATCTGCCTGGGTTTGGGTTCTGCCAAGAACAAGCTGAGGTAAGCAGGCATGTGCTGCAGGATTGTACCTTGGAGATGACTGCATGCAGCTTAAGGGAAAGGGGCTATGAGGAGAAAAGGGATGCCAACACCCCAGGGGCATTATCTGTCAGGGTCTGTAGGACACAACCTGGCAGGTACTCCAGGAGCAGGGAAAAGGTGACACAAAACTGCCCCATCCACCCCTGTCAGAACCAAGGGGGCCACACCCATCTAACCTCACACCTCAACAGGGAGTGTGAGTGTTATTGACACAATCCTCCACGGAGAAACCAAGGCATGTCACATGTGCCCGTAAGGAGCACAGTTCTGTCCCTAGCTTTCTATGAATCCTCAACAGGCTTCACGGAGAAACCAAGGCATGTCACATGTGCCCGTAAGGAGCACAGTTCTGTCCCTAGCTTTCTATGAATCCTCAACAGGCTTACCAGGGAGCATTGCACATGCCTTGCGTGGCGTATATAGTATATCCAAATCTATGGCGTCAGAAGCTGATTAACACTTGAAGGTAGGTATTCTTTGCCGTGTTAGCCATCCATCATCTCCAGTGAGATGGAGGCCAGCCACTTAGGGATACTAACCCTTCCCACAGCCAGTCAAAGAAACCTAACTCAAAGATTTCACAATCCAAGTGCCAGCTGCATGAACAGGGACCTGAGAGGGTCTCAGAGGACAGAACTTGTCACTGCTGGGTGACACTAAGTTAGCACTTGTCTTCCTAGCCCCTTGGGACATGCAAAGGAGGCCTCACCACAAAATCCAGGCTCTGGAGCTAAAACTGGTTTTGTCCCAAGTCTGAATGAAGCACAGTCACCTTGAGACTTGGCAGTCACAGACACAAGAGGTAGATGCGGGAAATGCCACAACTGTTTTAGAACTACAGCATGCAATCTGGCTTCCTCCACCCCTGTAGGGTCTCCACCGTCTCTCATCCAGGCACAACCCTAATTTCCGGAGCCATGGGCACAGGCAGGAGGATCAGGCCAGTGGTGAGTTAGCTTTGGAAAGAGTTCTGGAAAGGGTTCTGGAAAGGGTAGAGTTGCCTCAGAAAGCAATGCTTCCCCCCCCCCCCCCCAACAATCCATCCTTTTCCTTGGAGCTTTGCAGGGAGGTGACTTGGATGAAATACTTCAGGTCTGATACTAAAGCATTCAGGCAGCCATCAAGGCTTTCTTGTTCTTTAAGTATGCCAATGACACTCCCTGGGTTTATTAAAAACACTTCTGAAATATTGACAAATACCTCCTCCTCACACTTAAGTTTTGACCAAGTTAGGGCATTTCTAACAAAGGCCAGGCGGCTCTGACCCAACACGAGACCAGGCCAAGCTTTACAGGAAAACCCTTTCCACCAACCAGCAACAGCTCACCCAGAAAGAGCTTTGTTTACAAGCAAATAGGCACAAATTGCCACCTTTTTATCTCCCCTGACAGCCAGAACACAACACATACTAAACACAAACTGGATGATTCCAGGCGTAGACCTACAAACAAAAAATGGCTCCCTCCATACTCAGTACGTCCCAGAGGGACTAGCTCCGGACTAGGGGATCCATGTGGGTTTGTTCAGATCCAAACAGTGGTGCATTTTAGCCGGTGCCTGGAAATGGTACAGACAAAGGAGTCAGTGGGAAATCAGATTTGAAGCCTCCATATTCAAGGCAGCTCCTAAGCCAAGGAGGGGAGAAAACAATATTCAAATCCCTTATTCCCAGCCTTGTTTGTTTCTTTCTGCCATGTGGGTGGAAAAGGCAGGTGAATTATGCAACTGTGGCCTATTAGTTGGCTACATTTCATCCTCTAAAAGGAGCGTGGCCACAATTCAAAGGCAACCCAAAATAAGCACACCCTACATCCACTGGCATGACCCCCATGGAGCTGTTATCTTATTCTTCCTGCTGGACAATGAAAACTAGGGACCTGAGGCTCACTCCTGGGACCACAAAGCATTCCAACTGCAGAAACTGTGGAATTCAACCAGAAACAGCTGAATAAATAGAGTTAGAAGGAGGTTGTCGATGAAGAAGAATATTCTAGCAATCAGCACTGCCCATCCAATGAGTAGATGGCCTTGAAGTGGGGAGAGCTCATCTGGGGAGGGGTGGAGCAGAGGCTGGGCAGCCATTGTCTGAACCCTGCAGTGGACAGGAATTTGCACTGTGACCATTTACTTTCCTAAAAGTAAAGTATTTTAAGATTCTGGGATAAACTGATGCTTACAAAAGGCCTCAGACAAGGATTCCATGGTCCTATATCCTGGTGGACCCATACACACCCAAGCACACATGTGCATATACATACATAAGCATGCACGCATGCACATACACATGCATACATGCGTGGAGAAACTACTGAAATGCATATACACACAAACATGCATATACACATACATATACAAATGCATGGAGAAACTTCTGAAATGTAACATTACAATATAATCCACAGTACATATAACATTCTATGTCATGCTTTTGATACCCAGTGGTAATTCTCAGCCCCCTGCAGATGGCTGACAATGTCTAGAGGCATTTCTGTTTGTGAGAGCTGAGAGGAAGGTCCTGTAGTAGCTCATGGGTCAAAGATGTACATCCTACAACACACAGGACCCAGCCCCCAACCCCACCCCCGCCTCCCAGCACATGTATACTCAGTCCAAGCTGCTGGAAATGTCAAGCTTGGGGAACCTACACTAGAGTTACCTAAGGTTTCCCATTGATGGAAACTGAGGAGTGGGTCATGGACCTCACGATAATATTTCTGTAAGTTCCTACGAGTCTATAATTATTCTAAACCAAACTTTCAGTAAACGCTTTTCAGTATTCTCTTCCATTCAGTGCAGCGGGGCCCTTCTCCATTGAAAATGAAATACTGCTTAAGCGCCCCTGATTCAAGTTCTTGGTAACGAAAGCACTTCCGATTTCACGGTTTTCCCCAACCATGGAATTAATCTATGTGTCATATACACCACACACAGAGCCTGGAGGCAGCTTTGAGTTAAAGCAAAGCTTCATGGTGCATAATCACCATGAGTGTACTGGTGTTCAAAGGGCTCAGATTTTTAAGCATTTCAAGTTTTAGCTTTTCAGAGTAGGTGTTTCTGGTTTGCCTTCTGTTGCCATTACCAAAAGCACCTTGGGGAAGAAAGGATTGGTTTTTAACTTACAGGCTACAGTTCATCATCAGGGAAAGCTAGGGAAGGAGTTCAAGGCAGGAGCTTGAAGCAGAGACCACAGGGGAAGGCCGTTTACTGGCTTTCTTAGCTACCGTTCTTACACAGCCCAGGACCACCTGCCTAAAGAAAACACCACCCACAGTGGACCGGGCCCTCCTACACCCATTAACAATCAAGAAGGTCCCCCACAGACATACCCACAGAGCAATCTGATGGAGGTGATTCTTCAGTGGAGGTTCCTGCTTCTCAGGTGTGTCAAGTGACAACCAACCATCACAGGAGGATGCTCACTGCTACCCCCCCCCCCCCAGTTGGCCAAAGGATTCCATTCTCCAAGCCACCTCCATAGATATCAGCACATGGCATCCACAGGGCATTTATTTCTCTGGTTGCCAAGGATCAAAGCCAAAACTCAAAGCCAGACCAAATAGCCTTTGCACCAGCCTCCTCAGGGATCCACACATATGCCCTATTAGTGCCCACCACACACATCTTTCCCGTTTCTCCTTTATCAACTCCTACTTCTGTGCTCCCAAGAGCTAAGTGGAAAGCATTTCACTGTCTCCAAATGTGATACCCAACTCAGTTCTCTGCTCTCACCTGTCTCTCAGTCTTACCCCTCTGCTCCCACCCCAGTCCTGCCCTGTCCTGGAACCCAGCATTCAGTAGCCATGCAGTAAATTCCAGAAGTTTGCATCTAACACCCCAGACAAGATCCCCAGGTTCCCTCCTCTCAGGCACATTCCTAAGATTGGCAACCTGTTCATAACATAGCCCACCACACAGAACAGTGCCTCTATGATACCGTGAGCATCGTGTATACCACACCACCACTTAAGGTAGGATAGAATCATCTGTCTGTGCAACTGACCTGGACAAATTCTTCTGAGTCCCCCAACCAAGATCATTTTAATTTAATCTCTCCTCTACTACATGGAGTCCACAGTTGAAAGTTTTATTGAACACACACACACACACACACACACACACACACACACACTCACACAAGCATGCATGCCACACTGGGGGTGGGGGCGTGGAGGGAGAAAGAGAGGTATTAGTTTAAACTATTTGATGAATGTCACACTTGCCCTATCTGGGGAAGCTCTAAGACATCCCACCTGATTCGTTAGGAAAATGGCCGATGAGTCAGGAAGCAGCTCCCCAAAGGCCTCTGAGCCCAAATCTGGTGCTTCAGGATGTGTCTTCCACTTGCAGACAGGACTCAGGTGGCTAACTATTCACCAGGAACAGTTAACTTTTTTTGGTCCCAGGCTAACCTTTCTCTGTAAGGTGGCTTTCCAAAAGCAAATGACCCTTTTTTACAAACCAGATGATACTTGACTTCCCCTTCAGAGACCCCATTCCAAGGCTAATAACCGCCAATGCTCCAGAAGGAAGGAGAACCACTTCTGGGCTGTAATAGCTGAGCCCCCAGACACATAAGCTGGGGACACTGCTGAGGCTGGGCTGTGACTTTCTGAGCTCTCAGGAAAGACTATAACTGGTCACGACTGAGAGTACCCAAACAAAGGCAGCTCACTAATCAGGCCTAGCTGCCCATCTCCCCCTGGGAAGCACTGGCCTCATCCTTCTACTTATCTTCCTGACATCCCGTGTTCGATACAACTCTCAGCACACCTGTGATTATTTCCCCAAAGTCTCACAACTTCGGTGAGGTCCTTCGAGAAGGGACCAGGTTGTCTTATGTTCTCGGTCCCTAGGGCACACTACAGGATGCTGTGAAAGGCTTTGGCTTCATCAGACACAGGAAAATGCAATGGCAGACACTGTTCTTTCTATTTGCAGGTGAAGCAGCTGAGGCCAAAAAGTGGTACTCAAGTTCCCAGTCCCTAAACAGCAAGCCTAAGACCTGGCTGACAAGGTGGGCTTTCAATGCTCCCAAGCAGAACAGTGACAAAATAAGTTACTTCCCCTGTTTGAGCTTAAAGCTTCTCATCTGTAACATAACAAGGGTAGCCATTTTCCTCAGCCACAAAGACAACTTAATGAGACCAGTGGACACTACCAAAGTCAGTGTCTTATTCCCACCCTTTGATGTCAAGTTACTGCAGCTTTCTACATCTTAATCCCTGTTACCCTCCCCCCCCCCAACTGCCAAAAAAAATTGGGAAGCCCCTATGGTCCTATGGGAGGGGGAAGGGTCACATGACCCACAGAACTCTCAATGGCACATGGCAGGGATTCAGCCATATACAAAGGTGGTACTCAAAGGGGACCAGCCCCTCAAGAGTGTCTGCATCATCCCTGGTACCCTGGTTGATGACTTTGGTATCCGTTAACCAAATGAAAACCACTTCTGAGCTCAGAGCTCTGTGACCTAGCACATGACTCTCTTTTCAGGCAAAGACACTGCAAGGCCATAGAATTTGGTCACTGTCCTGCTGGCTCCGCATGGTTGAAATAGTAGGAATGTAACTCCTACACTGAGCAATCACCATCTGAAACAATTCAGAGAAAGTCCTCTTCACAGGTTTTGTGATAACGGCTGGACCAGAAGAAAGTGAAGATGGATTTTAATTAAATCTCTTAAGGAAAATGAGATGGGCACAAAGGATGGATTGCTCATCCTAGGCTGCCAGGGTGAGCTCCTGTAGTCTGCCCTTTCCAAGAAGGCAGAATCTTGGCTGCTGCAAAGACCAAGAGTGGTCCGAAGTCTCCAGCTGGGATTGTGCCATCCTGTGCATAGTGGATTCAAGGGCCCCCTGACAGGGTTATGGAGGCAACTGAGAAGGTGCACTGCCTGAATAAAGATCACTGACCTACCCTTGCCAAGACCATCTGCCAAATAACACCAGCCAGTCACATGCCGATTGATTGAAATCATTCTGAAGAAAACGCCTCTGAAGATTGAAGATCTAAACAGAGCAGGAAGAAGCAATAGACACCTCTTGGGACACCGGGGCCAGCTCCCTAGGCAGTTTCTCAAAGTGCACAATTCTGTTTCTGCCTGAGGAGGCAGGGAGAGAAAGCTGCACTTAGCTTAGATGCAGTCTCTAGTGAGTAGCCAGCACCACAGGATTTTGGCTGGGATCACTTAGGGAGACATACTGGGAAGCCAGGTGTCCCCTGGAATGCGGCGATCGCGGGCGCCCCCTCGGGCCGCCCGATGCAAAAAGTTACCTGGTGGAGGCGTCTCTGCAACCACCTTCTCCCTCTTGGGAACTTTCTTGGCCTTGGGGGCCTTCTTGGGCGGCCTGGGCTCCTGTTGGTGCTGCTCCTGCTGCTCTTGCTTCTCCACCCCGAGGCCCTCATGCAGTGGAGGCGAGAAGAGCTTCGGCTCCGGCTCCGGATGCTCATAGTAGCGGCCCGGTCTCCAGAGCTCCTGGCCATAGTAGTCAGGCTCCTCGAAGGCTGCGCCCTGTGCTCTGACCCCAGCCAAGGCCACCGCCACAAGTGCCAGGGCCAGCGCCCGGGAGGCGGCCCCTGGACAGGTCATGCCCACTCGGCCCCGCGTTCTGGGCAGGGTCCAGGTTCCCGGGAGCTAGCGGGCCACAGATGACCGCTGTGGCTCGGGACAGGGGAGCGGGCGCTGCAGCGGGTGCAGATGCGGCGGGCCCTGGCGGGTGGGACAGGCCAGACGGGCGGGGCTGGGCCGGAGCTGGGCGGGCAGGGGCGCGCCCAGGAGAGGCGAGGCGCCGGCAGACCCGCCCTCCTTCCTGCCGGGGGCCTCCCTAGCAGGTGTTGGAGGACCATTCATTCTAGGACTGTAACCAGCCTTCCTTGTCTTTCCCATTCTGTCCTGCTGGGCACCGCTTCTCAGACGTGGGGCATACTGATCTTGGGAGGGAACTTCGGGGCTGCCTTCCACTCCTTCTTTTTGCAGGACAAATCTAAGACTGGCCTGAAGTCCTGAGCTCAGATAGAACCAGCAGGCTTCCCACCTGTCTTGCTGCCCTCAGCCTAGACAGGAACCCCGGGTCCCTGGATGAAGTTCCTTGAGAGCAGGGCCTAAGGGCCTACGGACCCCTCCAGAGTGTTTCTGTTGGAGAGAGTGGGGCCAGCCAAAGACCACCATTTCATAAGTTACAAAAGGGCATTCAGCTCTTTCAAGGATCAGGCCTGTCTGGAGAAACCTGGTGTCGCTTCCCTTTGATAAAGTGCCCCCACCTTTGGACAACATGCCTTAGTTTTTTCTCAGTCTTCTCTTAGTGGAGTGGAAGCTAGTGGCCCCAGCTTCTCTCCAGGCTGGGATGCTGGGGACCCAGGGTCTGCAGCAATATTCTATGGCTCTTCTAAGTGACTGAGACAGGTTTAAAACAAGAGACTTACTGACTCATAGGTTAAGTGTCTGAGGCAGCAGCACCAGGCTGAAGTCAAGGCGTGAGGTGGTGGTAGCTGAGAGACTCATTAGAGTTTTGGAGGGGAAATGGTTTTCATAGCCACTCAGTGTGTCGCTAAAGTCAGGTCCTAGCAGCAGTACTCATGGGTTCCATATATCCACTGGCTTTTAGCCGAGACTGCTTTGCAGGCAGCCTCCTGCTTTGTGTGCCTGCCAGGGCCTGCCTCTGGGTCTTTCTTTGCAGCCTGCTTCGCATCTCCGAGTCAGTACTCACAGGTCAAATCTAAGCTATACCTTCAAATCACTCCTATCTTTTCTGCCTCCAGCTAGGGAATAGTGTCTTAGTTGGAGTTTCTATTGCTGCAACAGAACACCATGACCAAAAAGCGAGTTGAGAAGGAAAGGTTTTATTCAGCTTAGACTTGCACTGCACTGTCCATAATTGATGGAAGCCAAGGCAGAGACTCAAACAGGGAAGATCCTGAGGGCAGGAGCTGATGCAGAGGCCATGGAGAGGGTGCTGCTTACTGGCTTGCTTCCCATAGCTTGCTCAGTCTGCCTTCCTATAGAACCCAGGACCACCAGCCCAGGGACAGCACCACTCACAACTGATGAGGGAGAACTGGGCCCTCCCTCATCAATAACTAATTAAGAAAACATCTTACAGCAAGAACTTACAGAGGCATTTTCTCAATTGAGGTTCCCTCCTTTCAGATAACTCTGGCTTGTGTCAAGTTGGCATAAGACTAGCCAGCATAAATAGTCTCCACTTTTAAGAGTTCACGGGATTAGATGAGTCTCTGAGATGATCCAAGACTGGTCATCAGTCTACTCTGCTCACCCAACTCATAGGTTCTAAGGATTCAGTAGAGATGCCTCCTGGGGGGCACAGTGCCTGCCAGCCACAAGAACAACTAGCCCTCAAGTCTGTCCGTTTGTCCCTGAGGACCTGGGATGTGACCCTAGGGTGCCTCTGAAATGATCCTGGGCACTGGGCTATGGCTTCCCCATTTGCCTGGGAGAGGGACTCACAAGCTTGAGGCCCCCAGTGTCAAAGTGTCATCCAGGTCAGCCATCATTCCTTACCTCACTCTATTGTCCTCATTCTTTGCCTCACTGTTCCTATCCCGGCCACCCAGCCAGCCTTTGAATTGCAGTGTCAGGAACTCCCAGGTGGAAGGGTGTTGCAAGAGAAATACCTGACACAGGACCTATGAAGGAAGGCCAGAAGGCCTTGAATCTAGTTGTCAAGCCTCCAGGATACTCAGGATCCAAGATTCAGACTTCTCCAGAGTACAAGAGACAGCCTCTCCTCTCCTGGCATTCCAGGCAGGCGTTGGGTTGGGCTAGACCCCATCCACTCTTCTCTGTCTATGTACCCTGAGCTCACTCACAGGTGTTGTTTTATCTAAAGCCAGCCACTCCAGACAAGAAAACAAGCCCCCAGGAATTTGTGTGGCACAGAAGAAAGAGACTCCATCAGCAAGCCACACTCCTCAAGTCCCAGCCAGCTAGATGAAGACTAGCAAGAGATCCACTTAGGGTCCTGGCCAGGAGGGCCATACATATTACCCAGGTCAGGTGTTCTAACTGCAGACAGACACCAGGCCCATGCAGACCTATGAAGCCTCCTAAACACTAGGCTTGAGTGCTTTTCACATGATTCTGACAGTTGAAATTTAACGCTACCCTTCACGTGAAGCCTACAGAATGGCTGGGAACAGAGTCACCCTCAGACATATGGCAAACTGGTAATGGTCCAGGCACAACCTGCTTGAGCCAGTATTTAGAAAATAGTAAATCTTGGTAGCCTCCAACCCATAAGTTAGTTCTGAAACCATTTTATATCTCCCTTTGGCAACTCCAAGGTCAGCAATGGAGCATGCACCTGCACTGCCGTGTCTAGGAAGCTTCCAGAGAATGTCCCCATCTGAATGTCGCCATCTGAATGTACATCTATCTCTGCGTATCCCTGGAATCAGGAAATGAGTCCTACTCATCTCAGCTCTCATTGCTAATGTTTGCTTGTTTGTTTTCCCTGGAGAGATGCATAATTAGAGCAGCAGGACAAACAGAACGGAGACTGAGTGCTCAGAGCCAGCTCTCCAGAGTGACAGCCAGCAGCATTGCTCCTTGTTTTCCTTTCTCTCTGGGAACACTCACTCGAAAATCTGTGCCATTCAGTCAAAGGTCACGAAATATAGAGAGGAGAGCAAAGCTGAACTTATTATTCTCCTTTCCAAGGCTCTTCCCGCCTTCCAAAGCCTGCCTGTATGCAGGGAAGGTCTCTGCCTTCTTGGCTGCCCTGATGGAGTCTTTCCAACCAATCATCTGTCTCCTCTTTGATCCCCGTGATAGCTATCAGAAAAGCCCATGGATGGCACTTTTTTTTCAGGGTCTGGAGCATCCCAGGCTAGTCTTCAACTCACCATATTTCCAAGCATGACCTTGAACTGCTGATCCTCTTGCCTCTGCCTTCCAAGTGCTGGGAGTGTGGGGGCGATGGGCACATACCACTAAGCCCAGTTTTATGCTGTGTTGGAGACTGAACCCGGGGCTTCACAGATGGAGGCAAGCACTCTACTGAGTGAGCTCCATGCCAGCCCTGGCACTATTCTTTAGCTAACTTCTGCTCCTACTATCCTTAGTGTCCCTTAGTGTCTCATTCAGAGACCCATGCCAGATCCCTGCCACACCCGCTTACTTGGTCTCCCTGTTTCCAGCTCACTGATGTGCAAGACATCGTGCACTTGAGGCTTCCACCTACTCTCCAGGGCCAATGTCAGCACCCAGTAAGCAGCACCCTCTCCATGGCCTCCCCTAGTGAGGACCTCACACAAGTCCAAACCATCTAAATGAGATCTCAAGCTCACCATGCTTAAAGTTAGTCCTCTCCACTCCCCAACAGGTGACCATGGTAAGGCGTCATCCTTTGTAGGTTCTGGCACAGCTTTTATAGGCTCTTCAGACATGGATGATTATGATAATCTGCTGATTTTACATCCTTTGCAGAAACAAAGAGAGACAGAAAATCCTTGTCACTTGACTAAACTTGGTGAAGGAAACTTTCATAGCATCAGCCAGAGAGTGTTTTCCTCTGAAACCGCTTTTGTTCTTAACCTAAGAGTGTTTAAGTTTAGTCTGAGACCCCAGCAAAGGGCTGGGAGCATCTCTCCAGGGAATCAGTAGAGCTTGATAAAATGTGGGCTCCTCTTGGATGATAGCCATGCAAAAAAACCAGGCTTTCCAGTATGGGAGACAGCTACTAGACAGATAAGGGGACCAAAATGGCAGCTTGGATCCCTCCTGTTTTCTGAGTTTGCCACAGGCTCATTGTTTGCTTTGCTCAAGAATCTGTTACTATATTTCTGTTAAGTAAGGTAAGCCAATGTTTGTCTGTTCATCCATCCCTGAGACTCGGAATGCCGTTAAGCCAATTTCTGTTATACAACATAAATCTGTACTTGTCAAATAATCCTTAGACACCTTACACAGCTAATAATTGTTCAAATATTTATGAGCCCCACAGAGGAGATTTATGTTAAGCTGCTTGACAAGGAAAAAGAGACTGTGCAGTTCCATGGAACATTCTGTTGAAACAAATATTGTCAAGACATCAATACGTTTATAGCATTTTTTTTCATAATGGACTTTCACACCTGCTCATTTCCCTAATTATCCCTGCGACTGTTACTCTTTTAGAATTTTTTGAAGGATCAGTAATTTGAAAAATTAGTTTCTATATAAAGAAAAATACATACTCAGGCACAGCCCATTTCTAAAAATACAATCTGGAGATGGATGCTCAGGGAGAAAGATACTGAGTTGTTATGGCAACTATGATTATAATTCCGAAGCTAGAGGGCTTTTCCTGTTCATTACTATGTTGAGATGTGGTGATTTAAATGGCATTGTCCTTTGTACTGTCTCAATCTCATTACTACATAATTATCCATTTCATATTTAATCTTCAACGTGTTTGTTCTTATCCCTTTACCCTGTAGATTTGGCATCTTTTGCTGTCTTATTCTTAGTTCATGGGTTCCCCTTGGAATCCAGCTTTCTCCCCACTCTGTGATTTCATTTTCAATTTGACCTTTGAGGAAGCATGCTTGAGCATGAGCTATTCCACTTGTAAATAACAAGACACTGCTGTGAAAGCTGTTGAGAAAGCACCCCGACAGACACCTGGGAAGACGCTGGACTCAGAAGAGTCAGAGCCTCCTGGGCACCCTCTGAGGTCCAGCATTTTTGATCACCTACTATGTTGTGTTACTTACTTTTCTCATCTGTGGGGCCAATTACCTGGCAAAGCAACGTATAAGGAAAAGGATTTGCTTGGCTCACAGTTTGAGGGGGTACAGTTCATTGTGGTAGGGAACACGTGGCTGAAGGTAGTTCTTCTGTGCTGGCTGGAACAGGTAGCAGCTGCTTGTTCAAATCTTAGAAGAAACTGAAGTAGAAATTAGACAGGAAGTGGGGAAGGCTATGAAACTTTAAGGTCCATCCCCAGTGACCACTTCCTCCAGTGAGGTTCCACAACCTCCTCGAACATTCCTGCCCACTGGAAATCAACTGTTTAAACACAGGATCCTATGGGAGAAATTTGTATTCAAACCATAATTAGCCCAGCCCAAATACTATATAAAGAAGATTAATTTTTCTTATTCTATAACTTTATGATTATTTCTAGGTCATAGGGTACAGCATAGATAATCAAGCAAATGCAAAATCATAAAACACTTATAAAGTGTCCTTTGCCAATGTCTGTGATGCACTGATAGACAGACAGACAGACAGATTAATACTTAAACTGCATTTACATCAGATCATGATACCGAAAGGAGAGATACTGTAGTTTATTGCATCCAATTGATTTTTCCTACTGTGGTAGTCAGTGTTAACTGCTAATTTGACAGAATCTAGAATCACCTTGGAGACAAACCTCTGGGCATATCTGGGGAGGGAAGATCTTGATTCCCTTAATTGAAGTGCCCCCACAGTGTGGAAGGTGCCATTCCCCGGCTGGGTCCCTGTGCCCACTGTATAAATGGGGAAGGGTGCTGACCAGCAGCAGCATTCAGGTCCCTCTGCTTCTAGATTGCAGATGCAATGTGACCAGCAGCTTTAAGCTCCTATTGCCTTGACATTACCGCCATGATAGACTGTACCCTCAAACTGTGTGGTTTCTCCCTTGAATTGCTTTTGTCAGAGTATTTTATCCCAAGAGCAGTAAAAGAAGCTCAGACCTCACCCTTCGGGAAACATGATGTGTTTCAAAGCCTTGACATCATTCCTTCACCCATAACTTATCTTCACATTGTGAATCATATGCTGAGCCCCAGCATGCTTCTCAGACTGAGCTCCCCAGAGAAGCCTGGGGACCAATGTGTCCTTCCACCTAAACACGTTTACTTCTCCTTCCATGTGCAAATGAAGGCAAGCTGTCACATCAGGTGATAAATGGTCACTAAAAATCCATGTTTGTGTCTATGAAGGTTAAGTTCAAGATCTGTACATACCATTTTTCCCCTCGCTATGATAAAATGCTCTGGCCTGATAAGAGCAACTTAAGAGAGAAAGGATTTATTTTGACTCACGGGCTGAGGGTAAAGTCCGTCATTGCAGAGAAGTTCATGAAAGGCAGAGCTGGTGGCGGCTGGTGACATTGCAGCCATGGTAGGAAGGGAGAGAGAAGAGAGCTGGTGCTCAGCTCCCTTCTTTCTGAGACCCCAGCCCAAGATTACACACATTTAGAGTGGGTCTTCCCACCTCAACTACTCCAGTCTAGAAACTTGTCACAGATGTGCCTCACAGACAGAGGCATGTTTCCATGGTAACACAAAATCTCATCAAACTGATACAATTAGACATCACAAGGTCTAAGATCTAATGTTTTGGATATGCAACCAAAACTGGCACCCATTACCACCACCTGGATGTAGCTCTCAACCTTTTCAAACTAAAGCTTCCAAATCTCAGTGGAGCAAACAGAAGGTCCTTTGTCCTTCTTGTTTCCAAGAACGTATTAAATGTAGAGGAACATAAATCTTTTACCTTAATAAATAAGCAGCTTCCACGTGGAGACATCCAATGCCCAGTGAGCGGAGTAAGTGACTAGATGAGGATCTGAAGCACCCAGGCAGGCTTTATAGGCTACGCCAGCATAGGCCTGAGGTTTTCCATCCTGAATCTATCACACTCGCAGTATAGCCTGGAGCAGGCATGGCTGCAGTTCCAGGCTCAGTTTATGTATCTGCAAAGTGAGACAATCCTCTCAGAGTGGATAGGGAATTTTGGTGAGAATTCAGTGAAATAATGCATAGAATACTTATATAGCTCTCGGCATATAGTGCCCAAGTCTCGGTGTTTAGGTTTGTTGAACTCAGTTAGGTGCTAGGTAGACAGATAGATGATAGATATAGAGAGATAGATGGTAGATAGACAGACAGACAGACCGACAGACAGACAGACAGACAGACCGACAGACAGACAGACAGACAGACAGACAGACAGACAGACAGACAGATAGATAGATAGATAGATAGATAGATAGATAGATAGATAGATAGATAGATAGATAGATAGATAGACAGACCATATACTAAGATGTAAGCAAGCTCACATCTCCTGGACCACTTCTCCTCCAAGTGCCCCTCATGTGGATCTGGAGGAACCACCTCTGCTGACCACTACATGCCCCCAGGTATCTCTCTCCATGTTGGTGCAGTCTGTTCCTGAACAGGGAAAGTCCTGCCGTTCTGATGACCTGAGCATAGGCCTTTCTCATCCCACAATGACTGAGTCCACAGTTAGGGATTTGGGGGCTCTGTCATATACAGAGTGCTCCCACTTGGTTTGGCTACTTGGCAGGTACAACAAGTCTCTTTCTCCAAGAAGCAAAAACTAGAGTCAGACCAACCCATGTCTCTGTCAGCCAAGAGAGTTGAACTGAGCTAGTTACCAAGCCTGGATCTGGAATGAGAGAAAGCAGAGCTTACTGGGAATCCATTAGCCTCTGACTCGCCCTTGCCTGACCAGGACTTGCATGTCTCTCATGGGTTTTTGCCGAGTCCCAGGATGATGTAAGTGTGTCCTACCTCGGTAGATACACATCTTAGTGTCTGTCTGTCTGTCTTTCTCTCTTTCTCTCTCTGTGTCTGTCTCTGTGTCTCTGTGTCTCTGTCTCTGTCTCTGTCTCTGTCTGTCTCTCTGTCTGTCTGTCTCTCTCTCTGTCTCTGTCTCTCTCTGTCTCTCTGTCTCTGTCTCTCTGTCTCTCTCTCTCTCTCTCTCTCTCTCTCTCCACTGAGGAGCTTAGATGAAGACAGCCCAGCAACAATTAAAATCACTATGAACTAGTTTCCTTCCCAATGAAACCTCCCGGTTATTAGATCCATAAATAAAATCGCTTTTATCTTTCAGGTCTCAACTTAAGTGTCGTTTCCTCAGGGAGTCATTTTCAAAAAATTCTGTCTGGAGACATCCCTCGTTTCTTGGCTCTGCGTCTTGTTCTTTTCCTCTGGGGGCCCCAGCACTATCGTTTTCCTCTGGTTCCTGTGACTGGAATAAGAGACAGGCTGGCAGAGAGTGAGCTCTGTGACCAGATATGGCTCAGACCCCCACCAGCTATGCTCTGGCACAGGTCTGCACCGTGGTGGCCCCATCTAAGAAAGAGAAAACAATGGCTTCCCTTTGGTCCACCCAGCTCCCAGCACCAACACACTTGGGCTGCTCTCAGTCTTCCATCAGCAGTCAGTGCCAAGATGGTCAAGTACTGAGAATATGAGGCTGAGCACCCAGCTCTAAACAGGACATCTACATTTGGCCCCACCACCAAGGCTCGGGGAGCATCATGGAGAAGGAGACAGAAAGAAGTTAAGAGACGGAGGATGGGGAGGAGGGCTGTGAACCGCTGTCCTCTGGACCGGACACAGCTATTGTACCCATGGGCTCACAGCAGCTGTGGTTACCTGCACAAGGCCAAGCCGGGCAAAGTCCTGGCACAGATCGGGTGGAAGGTCTCTAGGTCCCATGCCTTACGAAGGAGCTATTGGCAGTTACTAGCTGCTGGGAGAGGGCAGAGCATTCTTTTTTGAGGATGTGGCCACTGCTAGGTTTTTCATGATCCAGTGGATGGCTTCACACCCATGCATATATGGGCAACGCTTACTGGATTTAGTGGGTTATCAGGGGAAAAAAAGACATGAGAAGGGGGGTGTGCTGGAAGGGATATGGGGGAGTTGAGTGGGGGAGGTGGGGCCTTTCTATGGCCATATTTCATTGTGTACAAGTATAAAACTCCCCAGAATAAGGAGAAATGAAAATAAAGTAGTTCCGTTTTCCAGATGGAAGTGTGAAGATCAGTGAATCGACCTGGGAACAAAGGCTTAGGGCCTTGCCATCATCAAGGCTGACTCACAGTACTGTCTTCCCACCTCTGGCTTCACATGCGCCCTAGGAACTAAAGTGGGATACACTCATCGTGGTTCCTGACATGGGGCAGGTACTCTGGAAGGTTGGCACAGGGCTTTCCCAAATCTGGTCTTGAACTTACCTCAACACTTAAAAAAATAAAAATAAAAATAAAATAAAAAACAAAAAGCTCAAGAGCCCCTCCTCTGGCCATGCTGAGACTTTCCCTCTCTGGCTTTGGTTCTCCTCCTTCCCCACCACAGCTGTCCCTTCCCTGGCCCCTTTCTGATCCTTCTTAGGTGTATTCCCAGGCTCTGCAACCTCCATGCCCCACCCACCCATCTGGAGGCCCAAAACCACAGGAGTCATGCCCGAATCCTGTGGGGGACACGCCTCCTGTGCACTGTGAAGCTGCAGACCCTGTGGGCTCATGTGGAGGCGCACCCTGGGCCAGGCAGGAGGCTAACGGCAGGTGTGTAAGGAAACTGGAGCCGGGGAGATGAAGTGGGGCTTTGCAGCTCCCTGATCAGGCATGTATGTGCTGAACAGAGACAATGCACCCTCACTGAGCCCATTTCTCATGTGGGTCATTTGAAAAGGGGACAGAGGTCATATAGAAAGAAGACCGAACAACTGCACAACCTGGGAGATGAGCCATTTGTACCCAAGTGTCCCCCAAGTCACAGACTCCTGGAGTTCTGTACTGGGATGGCTCCATTCTATGAGAGCTATGTTCACATTGATCGGCCCAGGGACAGAGCCCAGACCAGGAGCCACCACAGTTCCAAAGAGGCCACTCTCCGTGACTTTGGGGACTCACTTGTACCATAACAAACAGGGAGACTGGTCATGATGCCAGCCTTCTTCACACCCCCCCTCCTTAGCTGCTGGCTCTCTATGAAAAGTGACTGCACCCCAAAACTTCCCAGTCTAGATCAGAGGACACTGAAGGCTGAGGAACAGCACAGCACCGCACACCGCTGTCTAGACCCTCAGACGCATGCCCACCCTGCTGCATGCCACCTGTGGCCACATTCCCAGGGCCCCATTCTACCCACCTAACCAGCTCTGTTCCCAACTGTCTTCCTGTCTGTAGTTTCTGTCAATCCACTGTCTCCCTTCCTCCATTCTCCAGCTTCCCCTTAAAGTATCCACCAAATGATACCCAGGATCCTTGCCCAGAAATAAGACCTTCTGTATCACTCATGGGAAAGCTTAAACCCTTAGGATTTCCCCGCCAGCCAGGGTCCAAACCCCAGGCTCTAACCCTGGGCTGCTGCTGATCTGGTGGGCCTCTCCCCAACAATGCCCTCTCCTCCTGCATCCCACCAGCCATACCCTGGTGTGAAAGCAAGGTTGTATCCTGTGGTCACCTCAGGTTTTCTCTCTCACGTTCCACTTTCTGGAGCTGCTAAACTCCAGGAAACCCATCCTGCTGGCCTCCTCTTCTTCCTCCCACTCTGGATTGCCACATCTGCAATTCCATTCTGGACCGAGGACTGGAAGAACATCACGGGAAGACCACACGCTAACCTTGCTATTTAACCTTAAAGAGCTTCAGTTTCCTGGCCTATAAAGTGGGGTCTTCCTGACCACCCAGCATCACAAAT
>CABHPQ010173888.1:440-12134 GCA_902168405.1 Peromyscus aztecus | reverse complement strand
GCACTGCTCAGTCTGGTCTGAGCGACTTCCTTCTCTGCCCAAGGCACCCTTATTCTTCCCAAACATTATCATTATCACTGGAGACAAACGAAGGGGCAAGAAGCACCGGAGAGGGTGATGAGGATTCACTCCACCCTCCTCCTCCCACCCCACCCCCCTCCATGGAGGCCGATCCCTGCCTCCCCGACCCCGGGCGCTCCCCTGCCGGCTTTGCTCTGCAGCGCACCGCCTTAGCCAGCCAATGAGGGCCGACCCGAGGGCGTGGCCCAGGCACCGCAGATACATAAGTGCAACTTGCTGCAGCTCCAACACACTTCTGATTCTCAAAGACTCAGGAAGAAATCATCATGGTGCTCTCTGCAGACGACAAGGCCAACGTCAAGGCTGCCTGGGGCAAAATTGGCGGCCATGGTGCTGAATATGGCGCGGAGGCCCTAGAGAGGTGAGACCCGGGCCTCTGCTCTGTAAGGACCACGGGATCCAAAGTAGATCTGGTGCTCAGAGGGCAGGCAGCCCCTACCTGTGCTGTCCTGTGACCGCCTCAACTCCCACCTTCTTCCCACAGGATGTTCTATAGCTTCCCCACCACCAAGACCTACTTCCCTCACTTTGATGTGAGCCACGGCTCTGCCCAGGTCAAAGCCCACGGCGCAAAGGTCGCCGGCGCCCTGGCCACCGCCGCTAGCCACCTCGATGACCTGCCCGGTGCCCTGTCCGCTCTGAGCGACCTGCACGCTCACAAGCTGCGTGTGGACCCTGTCAACTTCAAGGTGTGTGCTGGGCCTGACGGCGGCGGGGATTGGAGGGCAGGATCTGGGACCCGCAGGGAGGGCGTGGGGTCCTCATGCCCATGGCAGGGAACCCAGTGAGAAAGGGAGCCCAGGCAGCTATGGCGTCTACTGCCACGGACTGACCCTTTCTGCCTCCACAGCTCCTGAGCCACTGCCTGCTGGTGACCCTGGCCGCCCACCACCCTGCCGAGTTCACCCCCGCGGTGCATGCTTCTCTGGACAAATTCCTTGCCTCTGTGAGCACCGTGCTGACCTCCAAGTACCGTTAAGCTGGAGCCTCAGGGATGCCTCCCGCCAGGCTTGCCTTCTGGCCAGGCCCTCCCCCTCCCTCGCACCTGTACCTCTTGGTCTTTGAATAAAGCCTAAGTAGGAAGAAGCCTGTGTCCCTGGTTGTCTGCATGTGCAAAGGTGCCGCGACTGGTGTGGGGAAGCCACCAGGACCTAAGCAGTGGTTCTCAACCTTCCTAATGCTGTGACCCTCTAATACAGTTCCTAGAGTTGTGGTGACAAGAAATTATTTTGTTGCCACCTCATCAATGTAATTTTGCTACTGCTGTGAATTCTAATGTAACTATCTGATATGCAGGGTATCTGCTATATGACGCCCAAAGGGGTCCCAACCCATAGCAACGCCTCTAGGTCCCCTGGAGTCTCTGGGGACACATCCCTAGCCTGGGACTTAGGTCCCCTGTGCTGAGGCAGAAGGCCAGACAAGGGCAGGAGCAAAGAGAAGGGGAAGCGGAGGGAGGGGAAGAGGGGCCAAGCAGAGTCATCTGCCCAGGCTTTGTGGACAGCCTCTTGTCCTGCAGTACCTGGCCGGGTTCACTCCTACCCTGGGCTTCCCACCAGGTTCAACATGAATTTGCTGGAATACAGTTTCTTTCTCTCTTGCTACCTTTCAACACAGACACACACACACACACACACACACACACACACACACACACACGCACACAACCAGAATTCCCAGGGCTCCCCAACAGATGTCTGTTGCAGTCCTTTTTTCAGAGTGGCACTGACTCCTCTTTCACCCAGAAGCATGAGTGAAACTGGGGGTGAACGGTGCAACCGCAGACACCAAGCACGTCTGCTCAGGCGCCACACCTCATGCCACTCTTTGGACACTAATGTCCGAGGGCCATCAAGAGCTGAGGACTCACTCAGTCTTTGGGGCGGGCTTGGCACTCATTTACCTGCCCTGCACTGACGCCCCTCTCCACAGTAAAGACAAGAGGCATAACTGAATAACCACACACACACACACACAGAGAGACAGAGACAGAGACAGAGACAGAGAGACAGAGAAAGAAAGAAAATCTTTAGTGTAGTATGCCTCAGAGCACCCAGGAAGTGCATCCCTGCTTCTTGCTATCATCATTGAAATACATTATAGGCATCCATAGGGTTACTGTTCCCAAAGGACTTGTCCTTGGATCCAGGCACATAATATTTCTCATCCACTTAATTATCATAATTCAAAGAATATATATATATATTGTTTTGTTTTCGAGGCAGAGTTTCTCTGTGTAGTTTTGGTGCCTGTCCTGGATCTCGCTCTGTAGACAAGACTGGCCTCAAACTCACAGATCCGCCTGGCTCTGCCTCCGGAGTGCTGGGATTAAAGGCGTGAGCCACCACCGCCCGGCAAAGAATATATTTTTGAAGCAGATTTGGAATTTATTAAAAGGGATTTTGTGTGCGTGAGGATTTGGGGGGATGGTAGAGTCAGGGTCTCATTGTGTAGCTCTAGCTGGCCTGGAATTCCCTATATAGACCCAGATGATCTTGAACTCACAGAGATCCCTTTGCCTCTGAGTCCTGGGTGCTGGCATTAACCTGTGCCTCTGCCACCACACCCAGTTTAAAAGGGATTTTTAATGTAGATTTAAATTTCTTTAATTTTATCTTATAGGTATGGGTGTTCTGACTGCATGAATGTATGTGCACCAATTGTATGACTGTGGAGGAAAAGGCTTCGATCAACTGGACCTGGATTTACCAATATTGTGAGCTGCCCTGTGTGTCCTGGGAATAAAATCCAGGTCCTCTGGAAAAACAGCCAGTGCTCTTAATTGCTAAGCCATCTCTCCAGCTCCTTTAAATGTAGATTGAACTATGTGGGATTTAATGAAAAGAGACATGCTCCGGGAAAAAATAAGATAGAACCAAGTATGGTTATGTGCTCCTGGAGGGCAAGTTTTACGCCAAGAAGAAGCAATCCTTTTCAATAGTGAGTGAGAAAAAAACATCTATGATCTATCCTAAGGACTAAGAGGGCAGGATAAATCGGCGTGCCAAGATGCACACTAAAACCCATTGTAATATGGTTAGTAGTACATATTAGATTCCATTGTCCATACACTAAATACTTAAAAATGTGAGGCTCTGGGAGTCAGGGAGACAAAGGGCTGAAAATCCTAATTGAACCTGAATTTGTGAACACCCAGGCGACCTGGAACGCTGCAGCGCCCCCTGGCGGCACCCTGGGTTTCCGGGCATCTTTGCACACAGCCGGGAAGCAGAGCTCAAAGCCACAGCACAGTGAAGATGGCTCTGTCCCAGAGCGACCGTGCGCTGGTTCTCGCGCTATGGAAGAAGATGAGCAGCAACGTTGGAATCTATGCAACCGAGGCGTTGGAGAGGTATGGACCCAGTCCGGCGCTCTCGGGCTCACCTTCCAATGGACGGCGAGGCGAAGGCGGGCTTTCTACACCTCCCGTTCCGGATGCAATCAACTCACTCTTCCCACAGGACCTTCATGGCTTTCCCCTCCACCAAAACCTACTTCCCGCACATGGACCTGAGTCCCGGCTCTGGCCAGGTTAAAGCCCATGGCCAAAAGGTGGCCGATGCACTGACTCTCGCTACCCACCACCTGGACGACCTGCCTGGTTCTCTGTCTGCTCTCAGCGATCTGCATGCTCACAAGCTCCGTGTGGAACCCGCTAACTTTCAGGTGAGCTGCATTTGTGGTTGCTGCTGACGTGGGTCCCTTCAGGTCTGGGTGTCTGCTGGGGAGAGATAAATGAAAGGCGGGGTGGTTCTCTCTCTTCCTTCAGTTCTTCAACCACTGTCTGCTGGTGACTCTTGCCCGGCACTATCCTGGAGACTTCAGCCCGAAGATGCATGCCTCCCTGGACAAGTTTCTGGGCCTTGTGACTTCGGCACTGGTCTCCAAATATCGCTGAGGATGTACCCTAGTATCCCAAAGCAAGGTTCCAAGAGGCGGGAATTACAGCTAAGCTGGAGTCACAGACCTCCTGGGAAAGTGTGCGCTTCCTTGTATTTTGTTTTGGTTTGGATTTTTGTTTTGAGATAGGTTTCTTCGTCTTATGTAACCCAGGCCGGGCTCTCAAATCCATAATATAGACTACGTTGGTCTTGAACTTAATGGGCCTTCTGTTTCCGCCCCCATCTGCAACCCACCTCCCATCCCCCACGCCCACCTCCCAGTTCCTGGATTACAAGGCTCACATGGCTCACACCTGGCTCCACAGAGACACTTTTTATTTTAATTCAACCCTTTGTTTTCTCTGTTGGAGGTGAGAAGGGAGGCCTCCTGCATGCCAAAGTTCTCTGAGCTGTAGAAAATGTAGCTGGCAGGGCAAGTCTGGGCAGGGAGTGAATGAATTCAATCTTTAGATTAGAATAGGAAGAAAGGTTCTGCAGAATACAGTGGGAAGGGCAAAGAGCTGGGTGGTAACAAGAGTACCACCTGCAGCTGGAGGACCTGTCCTAGTACCTCCACATGTCCCCAGGCATCAGAGGAGCCTCAGGCCGTCTCCACTGTGGACGTCTAGGGCACCGAGTTACAATCCATGCCTTTAGTCTTGGCCACATCAGTTGCTGCAGAATGGTAGCTTTTGTCTCTCAGAAGGGTGACAGATACAAAGGTCACAGGTCAGCATAAGTGACAATGCTCAAAACAACCTTGAGCTCAACATCACCCTCCCCTGGGCTTCCTGTGTTTCTCCAGACTCTGCTCAGAGCCTGGTCCAATTGCAAGACAGTCACCTGCCTGGAGCCATGCATGGGGTGCACAGCTAAATGAGGATGCCAGTGGGTGTCCAGGACACACTGGGTACTGTCCCAGAGAAATTCACAGTCACTAAACTTCTACCTGCCCAGTCCAGCCATGCCCAGGGTGTGTGAGTATGTATTTTGGGAATTTCAAGCATCAGTGAGGCTGTGGCTAAAACATTCTATGCAAGACTCAATTTTTGGAATGAGGTGATTCCAGCACTAAAGCCTGTCATGTAGAAAAGCGACAGGGGACCACCACCCCTGCCTTCATTGCTCTTAAGAGAGGGACAGTAGTGTCTTTGGGCTACCTAAGATCAATCATGTTTATGGCAGGAACCTGGTTTTAACCTACCACCCATTGGCTACATCTCAGGCTAAGGAATGTGTCTGAACATCCGTTAGTCAGTCTTGCAGTTCTTCTCTGACATTAGGCAAACCGTGTCCTGTATGAACAAATAGAAGAAACTGTGAATTCATCTCCCAAGGCACATGCACGGCCCACACTTTCTGTGATATGAGGTAAACACTGACAGAGTGGGACTACATAGAAAAAAAGCCACCAGAGCCGTGTTATGGTTAGTCACACACGAGACCCACTGGGCTAGGTGCACTCAGGTGGCCGATAAAGCCTTGTTTCTAGAGTG
Organism: Peromyscus aztecus; assembly: GCA_902168405.1. NCBI lineage: Eukaryota > Metazoa > Chordata > Mammalia > Rodentia > Cricetidae > Peromyscus > Peromyscus aztecus. Next base: position 6,676 of record CABHPQ010173888.1, on the reverse strand, counting down.
TCTGGGAAGGTCCAAAAAATGAACTAGCATCCAGAGTGACACTTCCTCTGCACAATACTGGAGATTGCCCATCCACCAGGGGCCTGGAAGGAAGAAAAGGGTCTTCTTTTCCTAACCTGGACATCCATGTCCTTGTGCCATGACCTGTGGGCACTCTGACTGGGGAGCAGTATGAAGATCATTGGCCCCCCTGGATCATGGTCCTTCAGGTTCACATGGGATTGATTGACACTGTCACAAGGTTCCTGGGCTCCCAGGTTGCAGGTGGCAAATCCTAGGACTTTCCATACTGTAAAGAAACAGGACGACTGACCTATACCTGCTAAACCTACAGCGACAGACCAAACAGAACAATAGTTTGTGGTGGCACTAACTTAAATTCCAGCTACTTCTGAACCTGAGGCAGGGAAATCTTAGGTTCAAAAACTGTCTGAGATGTATAATAACACACTCACCTTAAACAACAACAACAATGCCAGGCGGTGGTGTCGCATGCCTTTAATCCCAGCACTTGGGAGGCAGAGCCAGGTGGATCTCTCTCTGTGAGTTCGAGGCCAGCCTGGTCTACAGAGTGAGTTCCAGGACAAGCTCCAAAGCTACACAGAGAAATCCTGTCTAAAAAAAAAAAAAAACAACAACAACAAACAAACAAACACATTCAAAACCAAAAGGCAGGATTTGAGATAGAGCTCAGGAATAGGGCCCCTGTATTACATAGGCAAAGGTTTGATCTTTAATAGCACAAAATAACAAATAAACATAAAACAAATTAGAAATAAAAATAGACTGTTGGCTGTACATTTAGCTCAGCTATTTGTTGGCAGATATTTCTTTCCTTCCTGCCAGTTCCCAAATAACCTACACAGAGACTTAATATAAATTGTAAATGCTCGGCCAATAGCTCAGGCTTGTTTTTAGCTATCTCTTACATTTAAATTAACCCACATTTCTTATCTATGCTTTGCCACACGCCTTGGTACCTTTTCTCAGCATGGCATCTGCTGGTGATCCTCCAACTTCACCCTTCTTCCTCCTAGCATTCTGTGTGGCTTTCCTGCCCAACTTTATCTTGTTCAGCTATTGGCCAGTCAGCTTCTTTATTAAACCAATCACGGTAACATATATTCACACAGAGTAAAGGAATATTCTGCTTGGGATGTCTTTCTGTATGCTGTGAATATATGCTGTTCCCATTGATTAGTTAAAAAAAAAAAAAAAAGCTGCACTGGTCTATGGCAGGGCAGGATGGAGCCAGGCAGGAAAATCCAAGAGAGATAATGAGAGGAGAAAGGAGGGTGGGGGGAGACACCAAACTACAGTCCAAGGAGCAACATGTAATGGAACACATGTAAAGCCACAGACATAAATAAATAGAAATGGGTTAATTTAAGATCAAAGAGCTAGCTAGCAAGAACCCTGCCATAAGCCATACAGTTGGTAATTAATATAAGCCTCTGAGTCATTATTTTATAAATAGGTATGGGACCATTGGGCAGGTGGGATGGGAGAAAACTTCCAGCTACAATATTCCACAGTTATTATATAGGCTAGGCTTACAACCCCAAACTAGACTGTTGAATATGCAGAGGCAGGTACCAGAAATACTCTCTGATTCTTGCCCTTTCCAGTCGGATGAGTCTAGGACCTACCAGTACACTGACCCCCACAAGCAGAGCACATTGATCAGCACAGGGTACTTTTAGGAAACCCAAAGCACAGTATCTTTCCTTCATGCTACATCTCATGAGTTCAAGGTCCCCAGCACTGGGACCCAGCTGACTGTTTCCATTTTCTGACACTAAGCCTGGAGTGTGGTTTTTCCAGGGACATATAAATACAGAGTATCCCTAGGAACTGGCATGGTACCAAGAGACTCCACAAATGATTGACACACATCCAGTTTACTGAATAAAATATGGTTAACTGAGATTCCTAACAAGCAGTAGGGGGTTACTAAGAAACCACATTCATCCAAAGTCAGCAGGTGCCTGAACTCATCTACAGATAGATACAGTTCTATGTCTGTAGCACAAACCTGGAATTAGATAATTATGTAGAGTCAAAAGAGCAGAAGAGGGGGTTGGAGAGATGGTTTAGCAGTAAAGAGCATGTACAGCAGAGGACCTGAGTTCAGCTCGCAGAACTGAATATCCACTGGCCAGTAATCACCTATAATTCCAGCTTCAAAGCGGTTGATCCCATGCCCTCTTCTGGACTTCATAGGTGCCTGCATTCACATGTGCACAGGCAAACACTTAACTGATACATATTTCTTATAATTACCCCTAGCTGACCTGGAACTCACCATATAGACCAGACTGGCTTCAAACCCATAGAGACTCACCTGTGTCTGTCTCCCCAGCACTAGAATTAGAGGTGTGTGCCTCTATGCCCAGCTATATCCAGATAGATAGATAGATAGATAGATAGATAGATAGATAGATAGATAGATAATTTTATTTTTACTTGTATGGGTGTTTTCTATGTTTGCTATATATCATGTGTATGTAGTGTCTTCGGAGGTCAGAAGAGGGTGTTGGATCTCCTGGAACTGGAGATACAGATGGTTGTGAATTGCTACATGTGTTCAGGAAATCAAATCCAGATTCTGTGGAAAGCAACCAGTGCTCCTAAATACCGAGCCATCTCTGCAGCTCTGGCTATCACAAATTTTAAAACAACAACAACAACAAAAAAGCCACAGGATGATGTGTGTTGGAATATGCCTTTTAACTTCAGTACTCTGGAGACAGAAGCTGGTGGATTTCTGCAAGTTCAAGACTAGCATATTCTACAAAGTGAGCACCAGGCTAGCAAGGGCTCATGGAGAGGCCTTGCCTCAAAATTAAAAATAAAGAAATAAACAAATAAGGCTAAAGTGATGGGTTAGAAATTATGAACATGTTCTGTTCTTACCCAGGACCCAAGCATTTCTCACATCCACATCAGGCAGCTCTCAAGAGCCTGTGAGATTGGATGCCTCTGGCTTCCATGGACACTTCACACAGGGGTATAAAAATATATACAGAAATAAAAATAATAAAAAATACTTTAAATGCCAGGCGATGGTGGCACACACCTTTAATCCTCATACTCAGGAGGCAGAGAGAGGCAGGAGGCTCTCTGAGTTTGAGGCCAGTCTGGTCTACAGAACAAGTTCCAAGATAGCCAGGGCTGTTACACAGAAAAACGTTGCCACAAAAAACAAACAAACAAACAAACAAACAAAAAAAAAAAAAACAGACTAAAAAATTCTTTAAAAAGATTTTCAATGTGTTTCTGTGTATGAATGTTTTACCTGCATGTGTCTGTGCACTCCAGTTGTGCCTGGTGAACATGGAGGTCAGAAGGGGGGGTGTCAGAACCCCATATGGAACTGCAGTTACAGATGGTTGTGAGCCACCTCGTAGGTGCTAAAAATTGAACTCAGGTCCTCTGAAACAGCAACAGTTGCTCAGACAGCTGAGCCATATATCAAGCCTCATCTATAGGATAGGATTTCTCTCTATAACTGCCTGGCTGTCCTGGAACTCAGTTTGTAGACTGGGCTGGCCTTGAACTCACTAAGATCTGCTTGCCTCTGTATTCCACATGCTAGGATTTAAACTTTGCTCTGCCATTCCAGCTGTCTTAGTTAGGGTTTCTCTTGCTGAAAAGAGACACCATGACCATGGCAACTCTTACAGAGAAAACACTTAATTGGGGGCCCTCGTTCACAGTTCAGAGGTTCAGCCCATTATCATCATGGCAGGGAGCAGAGCAGCAGGCAGGCAGATGTGGTGCTGGTTACATCTTGATCAGATAGCAACAGGAAGTTGACTGAGGCACTAGAAGGTATCCTGAGCATAGGAAACCAAAAAGCCTGCCACTACAGTGAGACACTTCCTTCAACAAGCTCATGCCCACTCCAACAAAGCCACACCTCCTAATAGTGCCACTCTCTATGAGATTATAGGAATTTAGGGGCGAATTATATTTAAACTACCACACTTGGCTACATATTTTTTAATTAAATAAAAATAAATCTAGGCTGGGTGGTGGTTGTGCATGCCTTTAATCCCAGCATTCAGGAGACAGAGCCAGGAGGATCTCTGTGAGTTTGAGGCCAGCCTGTCTACACAGCGAGATCCAGGACAGGCACCAAAAGTACACGGAGAAACTCTGTCTCAAAAACACCAAAAATAAATAAATAAATAAACAAACAAACAAATAAATAAATCTCTAGGGGCTGGGGAGGTGGTTCAGTGGCTAGAAGCACTGACTGCTCTGCTCTTCCAGAGGACCCAGGTTCAATTCCCAGCATACACATGGCAGCTCAGAACTGTCTGTAACTCCAATTCCAGGGAACCTGACACCCATGGCAGAACACCAGTGCACATAAAATAAAAATAAATAAATAAAATAAATAAATCTCTAAATAATAGTAAAGTGTATCAGAAGAACAAATAACAAAGACAAAAATCTTATCATAAGTGAATATGTAGGGACGGGTGTGGCATCACATGTTCTTAATCAGAGCACTCCATGGCAAAAGCAGAGAGATCTCCGTCAGTTCAAGACCAGCCTGGTCTACAGAGCACGTTCCAGGCCAGTGATACCCCGTCTGAAAAACTCACCGTGAACACTGAATACATGTTTGTGTACTCCATCCCTGACTTGCGTGTGCAAACACAGGCTGGGGGAGGATGGCTTGTGTACCTGCAGTCTAGCAGGACGGACAGCTAAGCAGCAGGTTGCAGCCAGATGCAGGTGCTCTAAAGGAGTCTGAACACTGGTCTCACTAGAGAACCCTCCACGGAGGGGTTGCCCTCTGCTTCCCTGGCTTTTAGCAGCAGCCAGAAACTCTCCTGTCCTCGGTCTGAGGCCACTGGCTCCAGGCTGGCATCTTTGACTCTCTGACTGGGTATTGTGTTCTGGAACTTCATCAAGGCTGCCAGGCCTTTCTCTGAAGGTGCCAGTGTATGTTGCAGTGGATACAGCTTTGAGGAGGGTGGCAAGTACCACATTCAGTGGCTTCTGGGCAAGGACCACTCTGAGTACCCGGGCAGCTCATTCTTCCTCTCCCCTGTGGACTTGGTTCCCTCACAGCCAACTCATTTTTATTTTTTTAAAGATTTATTTTGTATTTTCAGTGGTGAGGATGCATGCCTGCATGTGTGCCATGTGCGCAGATACCTACAGAAGTCAGAGAGGGTGATGAACCCCGAGAAACTGGAGCTGGAGTTACAGGTGGTGCTCCACCTCCCATGGCTGCTGGGAACCACACTCAGGTCCTCTGGAAAGGGCAGCAAGCTCTCCTCACTGCTGAGCTGTCTCTGCAGCCACCTCATTTTTACTTATATGCAGGAAAACACATAAGATAAAAGCTAGAGTCCACCAAGGCTTCCACACCCTCTTGTGTTATCAATGGCAGAGAGTCTCTGTCATATCGCTCCACCCAGAGAGGGCTGAAGTCAAGTTTGGGACTGAACCCAAAGTCCTCAATAAGTCTAAACAAAGACACATCTGGATGGAAAGAGGGATGGAGGAAGGGAGGAGGAGAGAAGGGAGGAAAGAGTGTGGAGGAGGGGAGAAAGAACAGAAGAGGAGGAGGGAGAGGAGAGAAGGGGAAGGAGAGGAGAAGGAGAGGAGGGGAGGAGAGAAGAGAGGAGAGGAGAGGAATTTGGCTGCTTTTATGCCCCCTAAGACTAAGACTTACCCTTTAAGGATCTCAGGGAGGAGAGACTGAAACAGAATAGGTAGAGAGGGCTGGGCTCTGGTCATGGTATGTCTCTAACTCCCCAGCATCTTATCTGCCTTGTCCTCAGAGCCAGGATGAAGCTGAGGCTGGGGCTGGGGCAGAAGCAAGAGGTGCAGGGTAGGAAAGAGTAGGAAGCATGCTGCTGGGCAGTTCTGCAAAAGGATGATGTCTGTGCCCCAGGTAGTGGGACCCTCAAGTCTTACCAGTCTGGGGGGAGGGGAGCAGGAAAGAGGAGGAAGCACCTGAATCTAAGGTTGGGGTCAGTATAGCTCCACCCACAAGCTTTTTGCTGCTGTGAGTACAGAGCTGACCTCCAAATACTGTAACCCCAGACTTCAGCACAGCCATCATCCTCTCAGCCCATGACCAGGCCCTCCTTCCTGTCCTACACTCTTGCTCTTTATAAAATCGGTGTACATCTCAGTTGTCTGTGTCCCTGACATGTCAACAGAGAGCATGGTCCTGCTGTCTTGTGCCAGGGGTCTTTCTGCAGCTG
>CABHPQ010173887.1:0-21312 GCA_902168405.1 Peromyscus aztecus | reverse complement strand
AGGAAGGCTGGATGGATGGACTCCATGAAAACTGGAAAATGTCTGTGCATCAAAGAGTACTATAAGGAATCCTGTGGGGTGGGAGAAAGTGTGTGCATTCATGTATTGGTTGGGGAATGATGTCCTAAATATGTAAAGCATTTCTACTATAACAACCAAAACCGTGATTATAGAATGAGAAAAGTCATGACCCAAAGATATACAAATGGACAAAAAACACAAAGGTGCTCAATACTGATGCCCACTGTGAATGCAAATCACAACCACAAGGAAATATTTCACACACAGTAGGACTGCAATGACTTTCAAGGGAAAAAAGTGTGTTAGAAAGACATGGAGAAACTGGAAGTGTGCGTATGCCTAAAAGTATTATTCATAAAATCACTACATGATGTAGTAATTCCACATGTGGATATGTGCCTCAAAAAAGCTGAAGGTTGAAAGGCATATGCATACACTCAGTTTCACAGCAGTACTGCTCACAATAGTCAAGATGTAAATGCAAAAACCAAGCCCATCTGACCACTGACGGATAAATGGGTAAACAAAATAGGGCTATACATACGATGGAATTCAGCCTTCAATGATAACCTGTGCTAAGCAAAATAAGGCAATCAAAAAAGAGACAGATACTAATTGGTCCTCACATTTCCATCTCTTCTCTCTATTTGAGATAAAGGTTTCTTTGTGTAGCCCTGGCTATCCTGGAAGTAGTTCTGTAGACCAGGCCAGCCTCGAACTCACAGAGATCAGCATGACTCTGCCTCCCAAGTGCTGAGATTAAAGGTGTGTGCCACCACACCCAGCCAACACTTCCGTCCTTTTCACCGTCATCACCCAAGGCTCCTGGAAGCCTCCCAAGGTAGAAGAGGACCAGGAACTGGGGAGAAAAAAAATACCAGGACTGACAAAATCAATGGCTGAAGGCAAGAGGAAGACAGCCCTGGAAACCAGCCAGGCAGCTGCAGCAGATAGAAATTGTGCAACATTTGTAGGACCATATTCTAGGAAATTCTCTGTGGTACCTAATCATGAAGAAACCAGAAGTGGAATTTTGTGGTTACACTAAGACTCATCCTTCAGAGATCAAATTTAATTTGCTCATTCAAATGCAAAGTATTCTTCAACTGGTGAGCTGTTTCAGAAAGGCCTGGTAGAGGTCATGAACGTCTGCCAGCCATGTGCTTGACAAGTGTGAGGCTGGCACAAAGGGCTAGAAAGATCAAAGGGCACGCAGAAATGAGCCCACATGCTCGTCCCTTATGTGGGATAAAAGCAGGACCACCCTCATGATGGTGCAGAACCCAGAATCTGAGCTAGTGATTACAACATGTTTTGTCCTATATAGGAAAAGATCTGGACCCATTACAGCTGTGGACTGACCACAACTACTGGAATCCTGCAACAGTGTATGCCCAATAAATCTCCTCTTTTTGAGATTTGACTGAAGTAGCCAGACTCATAGAAACACAGTAGAATGATGATTGTCAAGACCTGGAAAGAGAAAACTGGGAGGTATTAGCAGGTTGCAGACCTTAAGTTGGAGAAGACGCAAGTTCTAGAGGTAGATGGCTGTGACGGCTGCACACTTAGCGCCACAGAATACTCCACACATCTTAAAATGGCAAATTGATGTATTTTACCACAACGTTTACACACACACACACACTTCTCCCTCTGCCTCTTACCGATCTAAATAAATCACCGACAGGAACCCTACCTGGCTAGCCTTTGTATACCTGTCACAATGCCAGGGAGAGTCAAGACCCTGAAACTACAGTTGGCTGGGGCAGATCTCATCCTGTACCCTTTTCCTGATCTTAGAACTGATTTCTTCATTAGCAAATGTTTCATTTTTAACAATGGACCAATCCCCATCTTGAAGTGGGACTCTTGAGGTGCTGGCTTCTCGGTACGAGCTAAAAGCCCAGCACAGGAGACTCAACGTACCAGTGAGCTCCCTTTTCCAGGAAGACATGAAAGACTGCTCCTCAGAGTACCTTGCTCTCTCTGTCTTCTTCCCTCCCCTCCCCACTTCATTCAGGCTTAGTTCTTCTTTCATTCTCAGCTCCCTGCCAGACACATACAAAAGACCTGTCCACACAGCACAGTTTGGAAAGGAGGAATGGAGTCAGGTAAGAAACTGGTTTAATAAGGCAACTCTATCCTTTTACATGGTTGGGGGTGGGGGGGAGACAGACGAGACTATGTAACAGTGAAACCAGATGTGTGCCCATCCTCCTGGGCAAAGAGCGGGAACATAGGATGATGCTGGGAATGACTGTCCTCCCAGTCTCTTGCCCTTGTGCTCACCATGCTGGCCCCCAGCACAGCAACCCCAGCAACAGGGCACCTGGGAAACTTCCTCAGATGCTATCAGCAGCTAGCACCAAAAAGTCCGCCCAGCAGCTAGGCTAGAGTATAAACTGTTCATCTTTTTTAGCCAATAAATTCCATTTCTACATGTTTGTTCTAAGGAAACAGAAACAAAAGAAAATGTGCAGGGCTGGATGGCTCAGTGGTTAAAATCACTTGCTGTTCTCACAGAGGATTGGGTTTGGTTCCCAGCACCCACGTGGTATTTCACAACCATCTTTAAATCCAGTTCCTGGGAATCTTGACACACTCTCTGGGCCTTCACAGGTACGAGGCACACATATATACACACACAAATACTCATATATATTTTTATATAATAATAATATATATATAAAAATTTGCTTATGAAAATGCCCACCATTGCATGACATCAGAGGCCATTAAGTCATGGTGCCTGGCAAACCCAACACACAGAGCTACCAAAAGCATTTGCAAAGAATAGCTGCAGCATGGAAAAATGTTCGGAATACATTATAAAACTATGCAACTGGCCTTCTTTATTATGAGTATTATATCAACATATTCAATTAAGAACTGTTTTTTTCTAATTGGATCTAGTTGGGCATGGTGACACAACTGTCCCTGTACTTGGGAAACTGAGGCAAGAAGATCCCGAGTTCAATTTCAGCCTGAGCTAGAAAGAGACCCTGTGTGAATAATTCCATAGACAGGATCCACACTAAACATGCACAGACTTATTCTCATCCCTACTTTCTGAACAATTAAGTATGACTAATTAAGCAAGCACTGTTAGATATATAAGTCATTTAGAAGGGATTTAAACTACACACCCTGTACATACCCTGAAGTATCTGGGCAACCTCAGAATTCTACATCTAAGGGAAGAGCTCCTGAAATCAGTCTTGAAGGATGACCACATATGAAAACCTCAATTTTTTCTAAAAGTAAAAATAAGGAACTCATGGGGGGCTGGAGGAGATGCTCACTGGTGATCAACCTAAAGTTGATGGCCAGCACTCATGTTTAAAAAAAAAAAAAAATGAGCATGGTGGCATGCACCAGTAACCTCAGAGCTGGACACAGCATCTGGTTCCAATGATAGCTTACACTTCCCCCACAGAAGCCCTTGGATTGAAAAGAATGTTCCCTTCTTTATGCAATACCCTGCAGTCCCCAACTTACACACATTGCCCCCAGGAAGTGCATTCACTGTATGTAACAGCAAACACATTTTTCCCCTAACAGTGAGATAAGGAACCTGCCTGGCCTAATTTTTCTGGTCAATGTTGTGGGTAGAACCCAGGGCACTGCACACCCTAGACAAGCACTCACTCCACAGTGGTCACATCCCAGCCCTAGCATCTCTTCAAATGCCAATGTAACCTCCACAGCTGATGGAACACCGAGGCCTGCCTACCACAGCAGAGAACACACTAATGAACCCTACCTAACTCACGCAGCTTGCAGATTCAACAACTTGTGTTCTTCAGCTTTTTGGTTTTTTTCTGTATAAACTCACAGAAAAGGAGCTAGCACAGCTTGTTTCCCAACACACAACAAACACGGCCTGTCACCCTCTATAGCCTCCTCTACTCCCAATCCCTCCCCTGCTCTGTTCTATGTGCTCTGAGAGATATTCCTCAAGTACTGAAATAATAATGATCTGGTTTCCCAGCCCTAAGGAGGCCAGAGCTCTACAAGGACATCATAACAGCTATTCAGTAACTTCCCTTGCCCCAGCGGGCCCACATTTCCTATGCTCCCCTTCAGGATGGGGGCAGCTTGAGAGCCAGGCAGTAAAAATGACCTCTATCAAACCAAATGCCTGATCTACTTTTCTGTACAAGAAAATTGCATCCTTTGTTCTGTTTCCAGACACGAATCTAATAGGGTTCTTTTCCAGATTTTAAAGGCTGCAAAAAAGAAGTCACGCAACGCTCATCAGTGTCTCTCTGTCCATGACAAGGAACAGTGAGGGTCTAACTGTCCTCCTATCAAGGTCACTCAGCAATAACAGAGACTCACTAACCTAAACTAGAACCACTAGTTGCTCAAGAGTCAGAGTCCCTGCCATCTGATGGGCTCAGGAACATCCACGAACCTGTGCAGTTAAGAAAGTCATGGACACTGGCCTTGGGTAGCCACTACATTCTATTCTCTAACTGTCCTTAAGAAAACAAGGTGCTGGGAAGACTTCCCAGCATTTCTTTGAAAGACCAAGTCTTCCTGAGTGTTGGCCCTCAAGGAGGACTACCTGGGGCCTGGGGTGAAGTTGTACTTGGACAAGTATGAAGACCTGAGTTGAATCTCCAGATCCCTCCTAAAAAGCCAAGTATGATGGCTTGTAATCCCGGTGCTGGGGAGGCAGAAGCAAGGAAAATCCCTGGGGTTCAGAGGCCTGCTAGCATGGCCTGATCAGCAAACCCCAGGCCAACTAAAGATCTCATCTCAAAAATCAAGGTGGACAGTGCCTTAGGACACCCAAGTTTGCCCTTTGGCCTTTACATGGTCACATGTGCATGCCCATGCACGTGCCCACACACATACATTATCTGAAAGCCCTACTGGCCTCCAGGTTCCAGGCAGGTGTTTTCCAGCAAGAGGCCTCCAGTGGTCCCTGCCCCTGACTTTGATCACTAACGCTAACCCCAATGGGTGTTCTCTGCATATGGCAGTGTCTTGCCCCAGTCGCCTAGGAAAGGGCAAGACTGCCTTGTCATGCTGCATGAAGACATCCTCCGGGCCAGAAGCAGGATTAGCACCCAGTGTTTTATCACCTGAGACTAAATAATCAAAAGGAAGAAGAAGCAGAGATTGAGGGACTGTGCCGCTGGGTGCAGCGGCAGTCACCTGCAATCTCAGCACTTGGGAGGCCTGGTTGGACTACAAAGACAGGCTAGGCTAACAATGCAAGACCCCATCTCAGAAGAACAGCAAGGTGAGAGAGAAAAGACATGTGAACAGAGACTGATGCAAGCTAAACCAGGTGACCAGCATTTTTCAGGCAAGCATTTGGCAAGGGTTTCCACGTGTGGGACGTGCTTTTCAATAAGCTGTTTATTCAAGTGGGAATCGTTAAAGAATGAAATGTCGAAGGCCTCCCTCCACCAGAGCCCCTTTGATCTCAAGGAGTGTCCAATAATTACCTGGCTGGAGTGATGAAAAGAGATGGAAGCGGGCCAGGACAGGGAGAAAACAGCAACGAGAAAACCAGACCTGACTTACACAAAACCCATGTCTGACTCGAGGTGTGTCTTCTGAGTTTGGACAAGGTGGCTCACCTCTGCCCCATCAACTCTCTTCATCTGTGAGATGACCAGGTCGGGGACATCTGTCTTGCACAGGCATTTATAAACCCGAGCCAACTGTTTTACTTGTCTGACAAGTTACTGCTAAGAGTCTGTTGTCTGCCCCTCACCCAGATTCACTTGTTGAGACCTAATCCTCAACGCAATGGTAATAAAATGAAGGGCTTTGGGAAGTAATTAGGTCACCAGGGCTCCATTCCCATGGACTCCATTGGTGCCCTTAGACAAGAGGGTTAGGGGAGCCAGCCCTCGGGGCCTTTCCACGGCGTGAGAGTACACAAAAGCACTGTCTATGATGCACAGTCAGCCCTCACCAGACACTGAATCTGCCAGTCCCACAACTGTGAGCAATCTGTGTCTGTGTATAAATTACCCAATCTAAGGTAGTCTGCTATTAATAAACCAAGCAAAGAGACAGTGGCTTTTTATTTTCTTTTTCTTCAACGGGAACAGTTTTAAGTCCCTACTTACCCCTGGTAAAATATTAAGCATTTTAAATAAAGTCTGAACCGCCCTGTGCTCTCGTTCTCAGCTGTCACGGGTCTAACAGTACTAACAGAAACCAGGGGGTGAAGAAACGGTGAGCAGGTCTCTGCTAGCATTAAGAACTTAATGAATACATCCTGAACATCTATCAGGAGTGCAGGAGGAGGATTCATTACAGTATTGGGCCCCCTTCCTTCACCAGGAGTGGAAATCAAGCAAGGACTCCAGGAGAGAAAGGGGGCAATCCAGGAGTGGTATGTGACTTTAAGATAAGGCAGCGGTGGGGGAATCTGTAGAAAAGAAGGGTAACCATGAAAGTGACTGACCCAGCCTGAAACAGGGATACAGGCTGAGTACCTCCTGTTTGTCCTGACAACACTCCTGGACAGAAAGCAAGCCTCCCACAGAGGAAGGAGGAGATGGGGGCTAGAAAAATGGGTTCCTTCTCCAGACAGCCAGAAAAGCCGGGACAGCACTGATGCCACCTCTATGCCCAGAGTGCAGGCAGCCTCCTCCACAGGCGAGGACGAGAATGACCGGACAGCTTGCCCTTGGAACACCTGTCCCCAAAAGCTGAAAGTAAACACAGAAAGGGTGGTCCTTTTAGGTGGATTCACTACCGTCCTATCCCTGTTACAGATGATGCAACTCAGTTAAGTCCCTTATTCTTCAAAACACACAGCTATTAAATATATTGTAGCAACAAGGAACAATCCCAGAGGAGGCGTGCAGCGGGTGCCACGCGAGAGCGGGGGTCTCTTCAACTTAGCTCAGCCGTTTTACACGAGAAGTCTTTACACAACCCCAGATACAAATCAAATATTTGCTATTCAACATTGAGGTTTATTTTAAAACAAGCCTCAGCCGGGCGGTGGTGGCGCACACCTTTAATCTCAGCACTCAGGAGGCAGAGGCAGGCGGATCTCTGTGAGTTCAAAGCCAGCCTGGTTTTCATAGCAAGTCCCAGAGTAGCAAGGACTACATAGTGAGCCTCTATCTGTGTTTGATGGATAAATACATTCATACATCCATACTGGAGCACCTGTAGCTCTTGCAGAGGATGACCTGCATCCAGTTCCCAGCACCCACATGGTGGCTCACCAACATCAGTAATTCCAGCTCCAGGGGATTCAAAGCCCTCTTTTGACCTTTGAGGGTACCAGGCGCACATGTGATACACAGACATGCATGTAGGCAAAACACTCACACATATAAAATAAATAAATCTTAAATTTTTTTGAATAAACCTTGGCTCGAGATTTGACAATGGAGGACACAGACCATCTTCGACGTTTCCCAGAATTAATCAGTATTTTTACTCTATGATGTACACTGTTGAAAACACCCCCATCCCACAATTACAATATGACAGATAACTGTTCAATAACATATCTGAAATTTGTGAACTCTCTCCGAATTCTAAGCAAAAGTCACGAGATGATTAAGAAACTCAAGTCAGCAAGCCAAATAGCAACTTTGAAAATGAAGCACTTCAACGCAACACAATCAAAGATATACTAACCTAACACTTACATGCTGAGGGCTGACAGCAAGCAGGAAAATAGGAAGTCTTTGTTGATCATACACTAAGTTTCTAGAAGAGCAGAGAACTGTATGTCAGTAAAAACACTGCAGTTCATAAGACCCAACAATGCTTCAGACAACAGTACACAGTGCAGAGTGCTCACACTGTGTGCTTAGAACCGAGGCTGCTTTAAAGTAACTGCTGAAAGCACCCACGATTCATTAATTATTTCTGAATTAACTTCTGGTCACTGTGCTTTCAGAAACCTTTTCCTGTTGCTGTGTTTTCTGCAGCCCCTACACTGAGTTACACAGCCCCACATCAGGTCACAATCCACAGTTCAAGAACTGGAGTCTAGGGCCTTCCAGACGGCTGAGTGGATAGAGGTGCCCACTGCCAAGCCCGATGACCTAAGTTCAATCCACAGGATCCACATGGTAGGAGAACTAGCTCCCACAAGTTGTCTCCTGACCACCAAGCACGTTTGGGCAACACATAACACAACACACATACTTAATTTTTTCTATAAGAAGCTGTGACCTAAAGAATTTAACTTATGATTTATTCAGCCAATATTCACACTGTTAACTCAATAGTCCCTGAAGGCCTTGGAATGAGGAATGTATAAAATAGTCCCAACCTCCTCAGGAATCACCACTGCTCTCCCAGCCTCCTAGTCTCCCTTGCCTCATCAGTCTGCAAGCATGGTCCCTGAGCAGGCCACTGCAACCACCTCCTTGGAAGGGAAAGCTCCTACGGCACAGGGGCCCAAGGTGCTAAACCTGCTTCCTCCTCCACTTGGGCCTCGCCTGGGCTGAGAGGAATACCAAGCAGGAGTCATTTCAAGAGACCTACAGCGTGGGATGTGAAGCAGGAGCTGTAAGCTCAGTAGATTTGGTGAGGCGTCCAGCGGTCCTGCTGCAAAGCCCGGACTTGGCCACTCTCTCCGGGGACAAGATCCCAGACCGAGCAGACCAGCTGGCTGTTTGCTTGTTCACCTGTCAGCAAACTTAGCTAATGTAAGCAAAGCTGCCCTGAGGACAGATGGGGACTCACAGACACTCTGCTGGACGCTTAGGGCACTACTAACACACCCACCTCCGTGGAGGCAGAGAGCTTGGAGGAAGAGCTGGGCAGACCACACACGAACCCTTATTTCCATTCTTTGTTAGCCAGGCAACCCTGCGGAAACTGTTCAGCTTCTCGGAGCTGCCATATGCTTCCATTTGCTTTCTCCAATGTAGCAGAAAACTAACCAGCCCCTCACACCTCAGGACGGAGCACACAGGCTGTCCACTATGTGCAGCATGTAGTAGCTAGAACACTCCATCGATGCTAATGGTTCTTCAAATCCCCACCTTACACACAAGTTTTTGGAGGGGTCTGAAAGGATCAAATTTTTCTCAGTTCTACTCCCATGCTCATTCCCAACCTTCTCAGAGAGCCAATTCTAGATACTTGGTCTGAAAAACTTGATAATGGCAATGGCACATCATTCCAGCGCTGTGCTATTATGAGCCCATGTCTGACAAACTGACCAACTGACCCCAAACTGCTGCACCTGTCTCCAATTCCTGCAACATTCTGAGTGTGAGCACACACAGCCTTCCAAGACATCCAGCTAGCTCTGTCTCTGATGCCATGCCTGACCCCACCCTCCTCATCCTGGCTAAATCCTGCTCAGCCGTCGCCTTCTTGCCCTCTGCCTCCTCCATCTCCTCACCCCAGCACGTCTGCGGCCAGCATGGTGCTTCCCTGTTACTCTGCACTCGGTATCGTGTGGCTCACGCATATCGGTTGTCTGTTGCCCTTCCTCATCTTCTCTTGCCAGGGAAATGAGTCGGGTATCCTTACACCTTAGGATGCCTGTCTCAATTACTTTCCTTTTCATCATTTGCAGGATCCAGCTGGGTGGGGTCTCACCCTGAGAGCACCACTCCCTTTATCCCCATTTCCCCTCATCTCTTTCAACACAAACGCAGGCTCCAACATTACATTCCCTTATTTTCTCCTTCAACTGTACTTTGTGTATTTCACAGAGGATTTGCATAAGAGTCAATATTAGGCTGGAGCATGTTCTCTCTCCTCCCCCCCCCACCCCCGCCACCTCTGCTTTGTAGCCGTCTACCGCTCCAGCGCCGTGTCTGCCTACCTCCTGCCCGCCATGCTCTCCACCACGGACTCACCCTCTGAAACTAAAACCACCCCCATTAAATGCCTTCTTCTGTGGTGTCTCTTCACAGCAGCAGAACTTGTTACTAGAGTATTGCTGGGGCAGGCCCGACCATGATGTTCTGTGGAAGAATGTGGAAGGAAAGGAGCTTGGAGGGCAGCAGTGCCGAGGGACATGTGGACTGGCTCGAGTTTTCAGAGTAGAGTAACATCAGCAACTGGGCTAGAGACTATTCTCGTGATATGTTGGCAAAGGACGTGGCTGGGTTTTTTTTTGTTTTGTTTTGTTTTGTTTTTTGCCGGCTTGTGCTGTCACTGGCAAGTTCATCCATCCTGTTCCTGAGCCATTTCTCCACTGGTGTTGGGACCTATTTCCTTTGGGATTTCATCATAGGCTGAAAACTGGCAGCTCTCTAGGACTCCTCTGGGACTCCAGGACCAGACTGACAATACTGAGTATGTGTGTGTTGTTTTGAGATAGGGTCTCATTTTGGCCAAAATAGCCTCCACCTTTTTATGTAGCCAAAGCTGACCTTAAACCTCTGCACCACCACACACGGTTTTATGGGGTGCTAGAGACCCAAACCATGGCTTCCTGCATGCTGGGTAAGCAAAACTGAGACAGGAGGGGCCTCAGTTTAAGATCAGCCCATGCTGTGTAAAGCCTTGCCCACTAGATAAATACATAAATAAATACTTAAAAATGTTAAATAAAGCTCGGGGCTGGAGAGATGGCTCAGGGGTTAAGGGCACTGGCTGCTCTTCCAGAGGTCCTGAGTTCAAGTCCCAGCAACCACATGGTGGCTCACAACCATCTATAATGATGGTCTAGTGCCCTCTTCTGGCCTGTAGGCATACATGCAGGCAGAACACTGTATACATAACAAATAAATAAATCTATCTTATAAAAAAAAGTTAAAGCTCACTTCTTTGAAGTTTATCACAAGTTACTTAAAAGAACAAATCTAAAGACATTGGCAGAATCACCTAACTCCAAACTGAGCTACACCCCCAGCTCTTATTAAAAGGAGGATGAATATTATTACCATTACCTCACTTAAGACTGGTTGACTCAGAATCAGCTGAGAAAGCAGGTGTAAGAAACAGAGTAACTGTGGGCCATGGGTGCTCTGAGCCTGAATGCTGTCCAGAGACCCTTAAATCATCTCCGCGGGTGGTGAGGCCAAGCTCATGATACCGGAATCTCCAGTGTCAACGCGCTACTGAAAACTGAAAAGAAACCCCGGGGCCTGTCAAGGGCCCCTAGTTAACACATACCCTTCATTTTCCGACTCTGGACACTTGTCCCAGTTAACATGCGCAGCTGCCAGAGGAATGACATCCACTCTGGGAGTGTGTTCCAAGTTAATTATTGACTAAAGCTTGCCAGCTTCCACCGAGGAAGCCCAAAGCCAGAGAGCTGAGAAGGTTAACAGTAAACTCACTTCTGGCGAAGTGCTGGGCATATGCCATCTGTCATGATCATGTGTCACAGCCCCAAAATATTGAATGAACTCATCTGAAGTCTCCCTTCTTTACAAGATACTCCCCTGCCAATTACAGCGTAAAATATACAGGAAAGTCAACTAGGACTTTATGACTTAGAACTGCCTGGAGGTGGGCGCTCTGGGACCTAACACCAGCGCCATGACAGACTAAGAGCCAACGGAGTGGAGTACTCAGCTACAGTCTGTTTGTTACTCAGGAGGCTGAGGCAGAAAGATCTCAAATAAGGCTATGTAGTTATATGTTATATAACCTGTATGCAGTAATTTAAATAAGAATGGCCTCCAGAGGCTCATATATTTGAATGTTTGGTCTGCAGTTGATGGAACTGTTGGGGAAAAATTAGGAGGTGCGGCCTTGTTGAAGAAGTATCACTTATGAGCATCAATCATTCCCAGTAAGTGTTAGCTCGCATGTGCCCAACCCCCTCATCTCCCTCCCTGTGGCTGTCGTCTCAAGACAGAAGCTTTCAGCTACTGCTCCAGCGCCATGCCTGCCTGCTGCCACAATTCCCACTACCTGGTGACACTGTGAGCCCCCAACTTCTTTTATAAATTGCCTTGCTCATGGGGCTTTACCACAGCACTAGAAAAATACCATGTCCCAATAAATAATTATTTAACATGTAAAAGTCACTACATTGAAGCCCATGACATGTTGCTTAGAAAAAGCTGGGCATGGTGGTACACCTTTAATCCCAGCAGTCAGAAGCAGAGGCAGGTAGATCTCCGAATTCAAGATCAGCCCGGTCTACACTGTAAGTTCGAGGCCAGCCAGGTCTACCTGTCTACCAGTGATACCCTGTCTCAAAAAAAAAAAAGAAAGGGAGGGAGAGAGGGAGGGAGGGAGGGGGAAAAAGCCAGGCATGGTGGCACACACCTTTAATCCCAGCACTTACTCAGAAGGCAGAGGCAGGCAGATCTCTGCATTCGAGGCCAGCCCAGTCTATAGAGCAAGTTCTAGGACAGCCAGGGCTACACAGAGAAATTCTGTCTCAAAAACCAAAACCAAACAAACAAATTAACTATTTACACCGCATTTCTATTATATTTAATGTTAGATGTAGTCAAGAGATGATTTTTAAAGTATATGGTGGGGCCTGCAAGATGACTTAGTGGATCAAGGACTTGCCACACTAAGCCTGATGGCCTGAGTTCAGTTTCCAGGATCCACAAGGTAGAAGCAGAGACCTGGCAAGTTATCCTCTGACCTCCACACACATACACACACACAGCCAACAAATAAATGTAATATTTTTAAAAGCTAACAAGTACATGGCAGAATATTCATAAGTTATTTGCAAATATTATACCACTTTGTTTAAGGGACTACTGGAGTTACGTTTATATATGTATTTTAGATTATATGATATGCTGTACTGAAATATATGTACATATAATCACTTTATTATGGAGAATTTTTCATGGTTTTAAATTTTTTGGAATATTCACATTTTATTCTCATAACTCTTAGAGTGTCATGGGCGGGATACTCTTCCATTTCAAAGATGATCAAAAACCAGAGATTTCAACTGGGGTTACAGCTTGGTGGTAGAGTACTGTCTAGCATGTTCAGGGTCCTATGTTTAATCCCCAGCACTCCCCACACACCAGCCACCACGAGCGCACGGACACACATGCACACACACACCCCACAGGAGTTAATCATCTTGCACCAGGGCATGCAGAAACTGAGCAGACTAGTTCCATTCTCTGAACCTCTTCCCAGTGTCCCACTCTGGCAATGATAAGGAAAAGATGTTCCAACTGCACATACTCCATCCATAGCCCTGCATTTGTTCAGACACCCACAGAAACCCTGGAATGTGCAACTCAGCTCACAGACGATATGTGGGCTAGGCAGGACAGAAGGAGCTTGCAAGGAAAAAAAAAGTGACTCAATATATATGTAAGACAGTTTTACTTCCTGCCGCGCTGGAGTCTGTTACTGTTGAAATGTGTTTAGCTGTGGGTTCCACTCTGCAGCAAGATGTGAGGAAGCAGGATCTGCTGCTATATATAAATGTCTTATTTGGGGGCGTCCTTCTTGTAAAATAACAAGCAATCCAGACAGGGACTAGGAATGAGGTTTTGTGAACTGAATTCAGAAAACCTGATGCCTTGCAAATGCCCTCCACACTGAAGCCTGCTGCTAAGAACTTCTGAACGGAGCCAGATGGACCGTCTGATCACGGTCTGTCATCCCAGGGGAAAACAATGTTTGTTTTCACTGATTTCCCTCTAGAGTAAGACAGCTTAAAACAGGGAATGAGGGTTGGGTATGGTGGCCCACACCTTTAACCCCAGCACTGATCTCTGTAAATTTGAGGCCAGCCTGATGTATACAAGGCCAACCTGCTCTACACATCAAGCTCCATGCCAGACAGGGATACACAGTGAAACCTTGTCCTAAAAGAAACCAAAACAAAGAGTAGGCTGGTGGGGTGGTGCAGTGGGGGAACACCTGCCTAACACAGCTGAGGATCTGGGCTGGAGACCCAGCAAGGCAGAAAAATAAATGATAACAACAAAATGGAGAAAGCAAACATGGGCTGTGAAGCATTCTGCACTGCAGTGGTTCCCCTTACCTGCCTGAACTCAGATAAACAATGAGCTCTCTCAGTTTCCCTCTACACAAACATACCCTGATAAAGTTTAGTTTATAATAGTAAGAAATGAACCATAATTATTAATAGAATTATAACAGCAGCACTAATAAAAGCTATGTGAATATGCTCTCTGTGTTAGTCAGTGTTCTATTGCTGTGAAGAGACACCATGACCATGGCAACTTATAAAGGAAAGCATCTGATTGGGGCTGCTTACAGGGGGGAGCACGGTGGGGGAGCACGGTGGGGGAGCACGGTGGGGGAGCACGGTGGGGGAGCACGGTGGGGGAGCACGGGGGGGGAGCACGGTGGGCACACAGGCAGACAGGCGCTGGAGAAGCAGCTGAGAGTTCTACATCCCGATCCACAGGCAGCAGGAAGAGAGAGACACTGGGCCTGGCTTGGGGCTTTTGAAAACCTCAAAGCCCACCTCCAGTGACAGACACACTTCCTCCAACAAGGCCACACCTCCTAATCCTTTCCAACAGTGCCACCCCCTGGTGCCCAAGTCTTCCAATCTATGAGCCTATGGGGGCCGTTCTCATTCTAGCCACCAGTCCCTTTTCACCCTCAAAGATCTTTTTAGATTTATTGTATGTGTATAAGTGTTTTGCCTGCACATATGTATGCACACCGCAGCATGTCTGGTGCCCATGGAAGCCAGAAAAGGATGTCAGACTCCCCGAACTGCAGTTATTGATGGTTGTGAGCCACCATGTGAGTGCCGGGAGTGGAACTGTGTCCTCTGCAAGAAAGACAAATGCTCTTGGCCACTAAACCATCTCTCCAGCCCCTCAAAGATTTTTTTCAATTGTTACAAGATGTCCTCTGACCTCCACCGTGTGCACCATGGCATGCACTCAGCCAAACGCACAAAACACGTCCAATCAATAATTTAAAAAAAAAAAAGAAAAAAAAAAAAAAAAAAAAAAACAACTTATGTGTCTTAGTGTTTTGACTGTGTCTGCAAAACCTGAATGAGTATAGTACCCACAGAATGAAGAGGATGTTGATCTCCTGGAACAAGTTACAGATGACTGTTAGTCATCCATCACCTGGATGCTGGAAATCAAACCCACACCCTCTGGAAGAGCAGCCAGTGCTCTTAACCACTGAGCCATCTCCACAAACCCCTTAAAGGATTCCTAAGTGCTGGGGATCTGTAAGGAGTGTGAGAATAAGAATAAAGAATCTAACAGAGTTGTTGGCGAAGCACAAAAGTCACGGAGGAAAGCTGAGTGAGGAGGGGAAATGCCTTCTCCCATTTCTAGTCAGAGCCAGGAGAGAGCTGGGATCATATGGTGTCTCCAGGCAATAGCCCCACAGCCTGACACCAGTGCGGTTTCAAAGCCCTGTGGCCTGTGTGATTCTGTGGGGGGTTCACATGGAGGCAAGACTGAGAGCCTAGTGTCCATACACACTAGTATCCATAACTCACAAAAAAAGGGCAACTTGGAAAAGAAACAGGAGTCAGGACATTAGCAGAGGGGCAACCTTGGAAATAACCTTTAAGAGGAAGATGATGCTGATGTTGGAGAGATATGTGCCTGTTAGAGCTGGAGATCATCTAAATAAAGGGCCACCTACTTCCTGGCCCACCTATACATCAATCCTCTCTCTCCCCCTCCTGCCCAGATAGATGCCCAGCCTCCCTCAGTCAGGGTGTAGAAGAACAGCCTTAGGATGGCAGATGAGGCGCTGGCGCAGGGGGACAGGGAAGGTGGAGTATCTTTTTTGATGACAAAAACATCAGCAGCAACTTTACTACCCTGGCTTTGATCCTTGTCACTCTATAAAAGGACCTTCCAGAATGTTCAAAGGAAAACCATAATGTACGGAACATCTAGGCTTGGGCTGTAAGGTCGCTACTAAGAACTGCACCCAGATTTTAAAAGACTAGAACACAAAAGGGTGAGTTTTCACATGTTCAAAGGGAAGGTAAGACAAAGAAATGGGGATGTGCATTGGGGAAAAAAGCCAGAGACAAAACAACAACAGCAAACCAAACACATGTGAGGCCTTTTACAAAACATCCTACCGCTCGGCACCGGTGTGTGACCCGGGTGCACTGAGGGGATTCTCAAAGCTGCTCAGTGCAGCTCTAAGGAAAGACACACAGCTATCAATCAGACACACTATTCCAAGCCCCTTGGAGTCACCAAGCCAACCGTCTTACCTGTTAATCCAGACACCGTGAGGAAGAGGTGTGTGATTAACCACACCTACTTTACCTGGAAGAGGACCAAGTTCCTGAGGCGAGGCCTCGCCAGGAGCTACTCAGCAAAACTCGGCTGAGGCTGGATGAAAGACACCAAAAAGACCAGAGGCAAGAGAGGCTACATGGAGCCACACCCTCTACTGTTCACCCAGGAGCCAGATCTTCCTGTCTAGAGGCAACTTTTTGGGCTCCACGGGCAAAGTTGCCTGGCGCCAAGCTTGACAATCTGAACTGGATTCTTGAAACCCACATGGTTCAGAGAACTGACCTCAAAGGGTGAGCAAGTGTGTGCTCACACTGACACATGTACACACATAATAAATATAATAAAAAACTTTTTAGTAAAAGCAACTTTTCCAGTTTTTCTGGTTTCCCTGTTCCCTCCAGGGAAAGAGTGCGGGAAAAGGTTTCAGCAGATATGCGTTCCTTGCTCCTCGACCCCTGATGGATCTGGTCATTTAGGGTCAAACTATTAATAGTGTCTGGCATGGCTTCCACAGGAGAACCCAGCTCAGCTCTCTTCTCCCCAGCTCCACTACCCCTCTGCCCTACCCTGCCCCACCCCATCTCACCCTTCAGGACTGAATTACAGAAACTCTGCTTTCCTTATGGGTCCCCTACCCACTTCCCAGACCAGGAACCCACATTTCCACCACATGCTGTAATGATAGGGTTTTGGCCTCTGGTTCAGATTCCCAGACCAAGACTCTCTGCCACCTGACCTCTTCCATCTGGTTTGTTGGCAAAGAATTGCGCTCAAGAAAGCCACGAGCACTGGTTGCTCCTAACCCTCGCTCGCCCTTCCGTCACTGTGTGGTAAGCTACCAAGTAAATCAATACTGGTTTTCTCACTAGGAGAAACTGACTAGGAGCAAGCTTAAGAAACCTCTCCCTCCCCCACCCCCCATCTGTATTTACTTTCCCCAGTCATCTCCACCCGCCTTCTCCCACATTAAACTCAACCTGGACCACAGCCAACTGGGCAGTCAAGAGTGTGCTTTCCTGTGACCTCATTGCCTTTTCTGAAAGATGTGAAGGCCTGCTTCCCAACCATAGACGACCTCCGCTTAAGGATAAGGTTCCGAAAAGGCGGCTGGCTAGTATCAAAAAGTGCAGACTTGCTGATCGACCCTTTCTACCGCAAAACACGTCTACAAACGTGAACATCTCTTCAAGAAGTTTAATCTCACCAGGCATGGTGGCACATGACCGTAGTCCTAACACTCAGAAGAGGGAGACAGGACGGTTATGCAGAGAGACCCACATTTACAAAAGAAGTTAAACCTCCTGCAATTCTTCAAGGTCAGCGTTGGCATTCTGGCCCGCCCCTTGGGGACCTGCCCTGTGTGTCCTCCCCCACCCCTTTCTATTCCCAAGAAGTGTGCGCACGTGTGTGTGTGTGTGTGTGTGTGTGTGTGTGTGTGTGTCTGTCTGTCTGTCTGTCTTCCCAACACCAAAAAAAAAAAAAAGCTCTTCACTGAGCGCTGTCTGCGCGGTGTCTGTCCCTTACCTGCCGGGGGCACCTTGGCTCCACCCGCCAGGACCTCCCGCATGCCTTTTCATAACAGTCCAGACAAAGCAAGGAGACACAAAGAAGTATAAGCACCTAAGAGAACAAGTCACCAGGCAGACCTCAGCAGCCACAGCCCATGCCAGTCTGTCCTTTCACTCCTGTCTGTCCACAATACCCTATAATATGGGTTTGCTGTTGCTTAGTAAAGGATTTATTTTTATTTTATGCATGCGTGTTTGCCTTCCTGTATGTACATACACTGTGTGTGTGCAGTACCTAGAGAAGCCAGGAGAGGGCACTATACCTCTGGAACTGGAGGTATAGGCAGCTGTGAGCTGCCACGTAGGTTATGGGAATGGAATCTGAGTCCTTTTGCAAGAGCAGCCAAGTGCAACTAAACACTGAGTGGTCTCTCTAGCCCCATGGTTTGTTTTTTTTTTTTTTTTTCAATTCAATTCCCAACAAAATTACATCAGAAGGAGACATGGAAAATGGACAGATATCAATGAAGGATCAGCTAATCTGATTTTCGGTATGGAAGTCAATAAAACTGCCTAATACTGATGGGGGGGGGAGAAATAACAGTATAGTTGTTTATTTGTTTTGAAATACTAGATAAATAAAAGGAGAAATAACCAGAAGGGGTGAAAGTAGTCCTCTGGGAAACAAGATGAGTCAGTATAGGAAGGACTTGATCTGGGGTTACTGGGCTTTCAAGAGGGGTGGCTGTCATCATCATGACTGTCATCATCAGGACCACATCAACCATCTGTCACCAGCACTGTCATCACCAGGACCAGGACCACATCAACCATCAGTCACCAGCACCGTCATCACCAGACCTGTGGTCTTTTTAGAGGAAGTGTCACTAGGAGTGGGCTTTGGAGTTTCAAATGTTCAAGACAGGCCCAGTCTTGTCTCTCTCTCTCCTCTCTCTCCCTCTTCCCCTCTCCCCCTCTCTCTGTCTCTCTCTCTCTGTCTCTCTCTCTCTCTCTGTCTCTCTGTCTCTCTCTCTCTCCCCCTACCACCTGTGGATCCAGATGTAGAACTCTCAGCCACCTCTCCAGCACCAAGTCTGTCTGCCTGCCACCATGCTTCCCACCATGATGATAACAGACTAAACCTCTGAAACTGTAAGCCACCCCAATTAAATGTTTTCCTTTATAAGAGTTGCCATGGTCACGGTGTCTCTTCACAGCAATAGAACATCTCTAAGACACATTGATTGGTTTTAGATTGGTCAAGCTGCCTGTCGGCCTCCTTATAACTTGGGATGGGTGGTACACACATTTTTTTTTTTTGTAATTACAAAAGTAATCCTTTTTTTTAAATAGTATCAGTTATTTACTTATGTGAGGGGTATATATGGATGCCACAGGATGCACATGGAGATCAGCACAACTTTTGAGAGTCAATTTGCCTTCCACCACATGGATCCCAGGAATCAAACTCAGGTTGTCAGGCCTGGTGGCAAGAATCTTTGCCCAAGCACCTCACCACACCATTTTTATTTGTTAAATTATTAATGATGTTGTGCATGCGCACACAGCCCACAGCAGCAGTAGAAAATAAATGCCAGGTTGTCAGCTTTTCCTTTGACATCAGGCTCAAAGGGGGACAAGAGCGGACATAGCATCACACTGACCAAAAACCCCTGCAATGTCAAGAGCTACTATCCAAACCGCCCTCTCTGGCTTTACTCACACTCACCTTACTTCTTTGGACTAAAAAATAAAGCAATGTGCATGCACATTCAGGCACACACACACACACACACACACACACACACACACAATCCTATAACCCAATCGGCGTCCAAGGTCCTTGTCTCCAAGGAAACAATACCCTGTTAACCCAAATCAAAATACAGGTCCTAGCTGACTCCAGCAACCTGGGGAGGTGAGGCAATGCCTGTCCCGGGAAATGTGTGCTCAACAAAATTCCACATGCAGCTTCAGGAGATAACTGGCCCTTCCTGAAGCTCACCGGTGGACACCCTCCCCCAATAATCTAGCTAATCTGCCCTACAGGGAAACTGTCTATTCCTGGAGGAGAAGTCCAGGGCCAGCCCCTCCCAGGTGTGGTCAGCAGAGCTCTGGCTTAGAGACGGTTTGGCTGCAGGTGGTGAAGGCTCCCCCTGAGTCAGTACTGCAGTGTTGGAAGGTGGCGGGGCCTCCAAGAGGCGGGATCTACAGTTGGTAGTGGTGTAGTGTTCTCAGAAATGATTCTGGTCGTTCTCACAGGACTTGGTTAATGCCTGTGCGGATGTGTGGTTATTAAGGGGTAAGCCTGGCATCTTCTACACCCTCTGGTTTCCTGTCTCTCACAGAGGCATGGCACCAAACTGATGGGGTCACTCAGCCTTGAATTTCCAGCCTCAAAGCAGCAAGGTAAACAAGCCATTTCTTTATTCATTACCTGGCCTCGGGTATTTTGTTATGACAGTAGGAAACAGACCAACACAGCCAATAATATGGCTGCTCAAATTTCCAGAGAAGGGATATCCTGGATATTGTGGAGCATTAACTTTCCTCACAGGGCAGCCACTTTCCTGTCGGAATCAACAGAACAGGAATGGGAGTAGACACCTGCAGCAGTAAGTACTCCTAATAGTACTGCTGATGAGACCAAAATGCTTCCCAGATTCCAAGGAAACTGACATTTAGTTCATGTAAAACAAGCCAGGATCCAGCTGACTGCTGCATAGTCAAGATAATGTCATATCTTAAGGGACATGATTCCCTAGGGAGTCAGAGTTTTAAAAAGAAGAAGAAAATGTGTTTGCCAAGCAGGATTTCTTTCCCTACAGATGTACTATATCTACCTGAGCAGGCTGGGACATGCCTGTAGTCCCAGCACTCACAGGTTGAAGTAGGAATTCAAGACCAGACTGGGCAACGTAGTGAGACACACAGTCACCTCCACTTAAAAAACAAAGACTAAGAATGTAGCTCAGTTGGTAGAGTGCTTGCCCAGCATGAAAGAAGTCATGGGTTTGACCAGCAGTATGTGGAGGTGTGGTGGTACACACCTGTAATCCTAGCACTCAGGGTGAAGAAGTTCCAACTATATAGTGGGACCCTCTCTAAAAACAAAAAGTTTACTGATCTGTTGTAGAATATTATTTTAAGATGTGTTACATTCATTTATGCTGTGAAACATTGGTTTAATGATGCAAAAGATGTGTTGCATTCTTTTATGTTGCATTTGCTTAACTCTGTGAAGCTGTGTTACTTTGCCTGTCTAAAACACCTGCTTGGTCTAATGAAGAGTTGAACAGCCAATAGCGAGGCAGGAGAAAGGACAGGCGGGGCTGGCAGTCAGAGAGAATAGATAGGAGAAATCTGGGAGGAAAAGAAGAGTAAGAAAACAAGAAGAGGAAGATGCTAGGGGCCAGCCAGCCAGCCATGGAGTAAGAGTGAAAAAGTAAGATATACAGAAGTAAGGAAAGGAAAAAGCCCAGAGACAAAAGGTAGGTGGGATAATTTAAGAAAAGCTGGCTAGCAACAAGCCAAGCTAAGGCCGGGCACTCATAAGTAAGAAAAAGTCTCCATGTGTGATTATTTGGGAGCTGAGTGGCGGGCCCCCCAAAAAAGAGTAAAGAGCTCAGAGTAAAAGAGTCAAAATCAAACAACAA
>CABHPQ010173886.1:22067-70102 GCA_902168405.1 Peromyscus aztecus | reverse complement strand
TGCCTGCCTGGCCTGTGGCTGTAGCTGAAGGACATCTTTCAAGTCAGGGGAAAGATGAGACAGAAGCCACTGAAGTTCTGACCCAGGCAAGGCTGTGTCTGGGGGAAGCAAAACAGAGTGCCCCAGGTGGGGGCTTTGGGACACCATCATCCTCAACACCTCCGGTTTTGTAGGCCTGGCAAATCTCTAAAAACAGGGCTCTGTGACTACGGTGTTGTTGATAATAATCCTAGCTGGTCCAAAATCAGCTTCCCTAATGCTCCTGCTCTCCTTCCAAGCAGGCACTCAAACTTCAACTCATGGAGGTCCCTAGGGTCCCTAAGTTGACAATGACAGATCAGAGGGACTTAACCTAGACTGGCTCTAGGGCCAGGTTCCACTGTATTCAAGAGATGGGTTTTCCCTCTTTAGAAATACCTTAGGGTTTACCTAGGGATGTTGCTCAGTTGGTTGAGTGCTTGCCTAGCATGCATGAAGCCCTGAGTTTGATAACCCAGCACTGCATAAAACCAGCATGCTAATGCATGCCTGTAATCTTAGCACAATGGTAGTAGAAACAGGAGGGCCACAAGTTCAAGGTCATCCTCAGCTCCATATTGACTATGAGACCTGGATGGGCTACATGAAGCCCTGTCTGAAAAAAACAAAAACAAAAACAAAAACAAAAAACAAAGTAGGCAGCCAGATGTGGTGATACACACCTGTAATCTCAGAATTTGGGAGGTAGAGGGAGGAAGATCAGAAGTTCAAGGTTATCCTCAGCCACCTAGACAATTCAAGGACAACCTTGGCTATATGAGACCCAATCTAAAAAGAAAATACACAGGAATATAAAAGGTGTATTTGAGACAGGCAGCCCATGAACTCATGATCCTTCTGCCTCAGCCTCCCATGGCTCATATTACAGATATGGGCCACCCCTCACGACATCAATACTGCGGAGATTCTGTGTTCTTCCCAGGCTACCTGGAAGGCTGATGTAGAAGAGTCACCTGTTCAAGGCCTGCCTGGGCTACAGAGCCAACTCAAGACCAGCCTGGCCAACATTTACCCTGTCTCAAAATAAAATGTTTTTAAGAAGAGGTGGAGCTTGGAGGATTGTAGCTCACTGGTAGAATGCTTACCTAGCATGTCTGGAGTTCAATCCCTGATACCACAAAAATAAATAGAAAGGACCGTGTCGATGTTTCAGATACCACAAGCACTCCCCCAGGTTTGCACCCGTGTCCTTCTCTTCAGGACCGCCCTAGCTCTGACTGTATGATAGACTGAAATTCCCATGCTCACCCTCACCCAGCCATTAGCTTGGTTCTTAATAAGCACCCTCCTATCCCCTGTCTGCTGTGCTGGGAGTGAAGGCAAGCCACACCCCTTCCAAACCTCCCTCACCCCATCTGCTGCTCTGCCCACCATGCTTGGAGTCTCTGATAGACATTTTCCTTCTGTCTGCAAGGCCAGCATTACCAGTCTGACTCTAAGCCGCAGGGCCCATGGGCCCTGAACACTCTAACTCCCTCACCAAAGACGTGCCCAAGCAGTTGGACCTGAGACTACCTGCTCACATCACTGGTGGGATGCCCCACCCACACACTCCTGCCGCACACACCACACGCGCGCACACACACAGTCAGTCTCTAGCATATCTCCCCAGATAGGGAAGCAAGGCTGAGTGGGAAGGGATACCAGTGTCCTAAGATCAGCAGACTTTTCTAGATGGACCAATGCCATGTGACTGGGTCAGCTGAGCCTGGCCGGTACTGGATTCACAAGATGAATAAGAGTCCCTAAGGGACTCTGAGCCAAGGCAAAGGACTTCCAAATGGTCGACACGCTTCTCTGTCTTCCAGTGGAAACACAAAACAAGGGCTAGCCTTAGCAGGGAGGAGCAGGAGTTCTGAGTCATACAACTGTGAGGACAGGAGAGGCGTGACCCTGGGCAAGTCACTTTATCTGTCTGAGACTCATCTGTTGTGGGGAGTAACATACCCACCCACAAGGTGTGAGGATGAAAGGGCATATCGAGTACTTGGCACAGGGCCTGGACCGTGATAAGGGCTCTGTTAATATTAGCCATTGGCCAGTGTTATAGAAAGGGTGGAAGGAACAGCCAGAGAGACTTTGGAACTGAGGGGACATTCAGGCTCTGCTTTGTAGGATGACTGGGAGTTTGCAAGGAGCCTTACTGTTTTAAAGAAAAATAATGAAGAGAGAGACAACAAATAGATGTTTTATTGGGAGCAGAGGCCCTGGAGAGGTCTTGATAGGACTGAGGCTAGGCAGAGGTTACCGATGCTGAGTTACGTGGGGAAGTTTGTGTTAGGCCTTTTGTTTTGCTTCTGTTCTTATTGTTACTTGTCTTGCTTTGAGACAAGGTCCTACTCTGTAGCCCAGGTTGGCCTTGAACTGGCCATCCTCCTGCCTCAGCCCCTGATACTGGGACTATAGGTGTGTACCATTACACCTAGCTTCAGGGCGGTGGTTATTACGGTTGTTGGTTTTTACATGGGGGAGGGGGAGGGGGACACAGCACGTGTTAGGAAGTCAGAGGACAACGTGGAGTAGTCAATTGTCTCCTTCCACCGTGCGAGTCCCAGAGATTGAACTCAGATCATCAGACTTGGTGACCAGCAAGAGCCATCTCTTTACCAGCTGAACCATCTCACCAGCCCCTGGTTTCTAAGATCATAAGTCACCTTTGTTCGTTGGAGACTCTCCCTATAACCAGACATCCAGAAGCGAGTAGCAGCCAGGCCCAGGCCTTCCCTCTGGGGTCCCTCTGAAGCTACTTGCTTCCTTGACCTGTTGCAGTGTCAGGGGTAGGTTTTTCTGGGTTATCCCTTGCTGCTCCCTCTTTTGTTTGCACCCTGAATCCTGAACTTCTTTCCTGGCCATAACACACCAATTTTGAGTGGCTGTCGTACGTCGAGGGTGATGTGTGATTTGTCTGCCCTTCCTTCCCAGGGAAATCCCAGCAGAGCAAGCCCGCAGGACACTCAGTGGGCACCAACTCTGGACTGAGTCCCCTCAGGACCTTGGGAGGGACAGACACAGTTTTATCTTGTTTTCAGTAGTACTGGGGATTGAACTGAGGAGAGAGAATATTGTCTGTGCTTGGAGCCAGACAATAATGATGTTCAAACACCAGCTTTGTCGCTTAGTGTGTGTGTGGCCTCGGACAAGGTGCTTAGCCTCTCGGAGCTAGTTTTCTTTTCTGTGAATAGTCACAGTATGGCTAGCTCCTGAATTCCCCCAGGTACCAGGTTTCTTCCTTGTCCTCTTCCCCTTGGTTGAGACTGATGCTTCCTCAAGCCCTCAACCTTCCTTCCTGGGATGGACTCCTGGGTGGGAACTGTATCTCTTTTGTTCTCTTAGGTCCCAGCACTGGGCTCAGCCCCTTCCCATAGCAGGTTCTCTAGCCCTGGCAGGTAGGTGAATGAAGTACTGGTAGAGACACCAAGCTAGATGAGACCCAAGGAGAGCTTTGGGGCAGGAATGGACACCAGCACTGGGTGGATTTGGAGTTGGGTCTTCAAAGCTTAACCTATGCTGCCATGCCTCAGGGCTGCACCTGCAGAGAGTAGACCCTGGGTTCACATCCCACCTCCATCTCTCACCAGGTGTGGCACTGGACATCTGATTTAATTAACTAAGCCTCAGTTCCCAAGTATAGAAAGTGGGGGATGTAAGTCTTGAAAGCAGAGGATGAGGAGGGCTTTAGCTGCTGAGACCCATAGATGCCAGTAAGGCAAATCAGGGCAGGCCTGGCTGACAGTTCATACCTGGGTCCAAGCCCCTTTCCCTCCTCCTCCTGCTCACCTGAGAGGGGCAGAGGACAGAAGCCCACTGTCTCACCTCACAGAAGATTGGAAGCCAAGAGGTGTGGAGACACCAATCCTGGCTTCATAAGCTTAGGTTAGCCTGACTGTGCCAGCTGGTCAACCAGGGAAGTAAGAAGAGGCTGGACAGTTTGCAGGGCTGTCCCTTCCCTGGGTCCTATCTACTCTCCCTCAAACCTTGCCTCTCCCTGCCATCTTCATCTCCACCTGGTCCTGGGCAGGACCCCTCAACACTTGGGGTTACTCAGGAGACTGTGGCAGAGCCACTTGGCCAACTTTTCTGCATGTATCGCACCCTTCAGGGACACTCCCTGAGAGCCAGGCAGGACTCCAGGAGGAGCCCGTCACTAGAGCAGCTTCACCCTGTGCCTTCCAGCCCTCTCCCATACCACACTGGAGCCACCATCACCACAGAGATGCAGGCTGACTCATAAGGACAGATGGACATAGGGTGTCCTATCCAAAGACCTGTGTGCATCCATCCACCAGAGGATCTGGGGACACAAGCACATAGGATTGCGCACATTCACAGAAGCACACCTATGTCCAGATGCAAGACTCATGGAGACTATTCACAGATGCTGGCTCATAGACACATGTTCACAGATACATGCACACAGAGCATGCTCACAGGCACACAGACATCCACAGATGTGAACTCATAGATACACATGCATTCAAGACACACAGATGCAAACTTACACTTACACACACGCAGGGACACTCTCAGATGGGCTTGGAGGTACTAGCACTGACGGACACAGACACACAAACAGCAGACACAGAGATTTGCCCAGAGAGATGCGCCTGCCCCTGCAGCGCACCTTTGCCCAGAACCATGGCTAGCTCCTTGTCTGAACACTCCGGCCCGGCAGGCCTCCCCTCAGCTCGGCCTTCCTGAGTTGAGTGCTCTAGGAAACCCCAGGTCCCACTGACTCCTAGTCCACAGAGACTCATATACGAAAGGTTCTGGGGCTGCAATTAGCTCAGCCGCAGAGGATGGGTAATCTTTCAATCTTGAGAGGTAGTTTAATACCCACGCTGTCCCAATTGTGGCCCTTAATGTATTCATTCATCCAACAGACAACATGTGCTTTGGTAGGCACTGAGATATTAAAATAAATAGAACAGAATTGGGTCCTGGGGTTTATAAGGTTTATAGAAACACTTAACCATGGTACCAGGGAGAGAAGTAGGGCCACTCTACCAGTACACAAGGGGTGACCTCAAGAGGATCAGGGTTCTGATTGTGGTCTTTGCCTACTCACAGAAGACAGTGCACATGAGCCTTCATCCCACCTTCCTGACCACTGCTATCCTCCTCTCCAGGGCCATCTTCCAGCCCAGTTGCCAGGGCTAATCTCCCTAATTCTTGATTGCAAATTTTTTTTTTCCGAGACAGGGTTTCTCTGTGTAGCTTTGCGCCTTTCCTGGATCTCGCTCTGTAGACCAGGCTGGCCTCGAACTCACAAAGATCCTCCTGCCTCTGCCTCCCAAGTGCTGGGATTAAAGGCATGCAGCCACCACCACCCAGCGATTGCAAATATTCTGAGCAGACCGTGGCAAGCAAGCTTTAGACCCTGACCGTCTCTAGACATCCAAGAACCAGCAAGAGCATAGAGCACCCAGGCCCCTTTTGATGCACCCCTGTGCACATGTATTTATGCTAAGAAAACCACAGGGGTTCAGAGTGACATCAAGCCCCTCATTGATGATTTTAAAGAGAAAAGAAACATAGATCTATGGCTAGAGAGATGGCTCAGGGGTTAAGAGCATTTGC
Source organism: Peromyscus aztecus (assembly GCA_902168405.1). Classification (NCBI taxonomy): domain Eukaryota; kingdom Metazoa; phylum Chordata; class Mammalia; order Rodentia; family Cricetidae; genus Peromyscus; species Peromyscus aztecus. The sequence continues at coordinate 64,486 of CABHPQ010173886.1, read as the reverse complement.
TGCTCTTGCAGAGGACCTGGGTTCAGTTCCTAGCACCTACATAGAGCCTCACAATCACCTGTAACCAGTTCCAGGGGATCACATATTCGTCTAGTCTTGACAGACACTGGCTTACATGGGGTGCACACACCTACATCAGGCACACACACAAGATTTGAAAAAAGAAAGAAGGAAGGGAGGGAGGGAAGAAAGAGAGAGAGGGAGGGAGGGAGGGAGGGAGGGAGGGAGGGAGGAAGGAAGGAAGGAAGGAAGGAAGGAAGGAAGGAAGGAAGGAAGGAAGGAAGGAAGGAAGGAAGGAAGGAAGGAAGAAAAAAATCTTTAAAAAGGAAAGAACCCCAGACCAAAGAACCCCAGACCCTTGCTGGAGCCTCGCCTCTCTTGTGCTGATTTACCTGAATGCAGTGATTCTACCTCTGTACCGTAAAGCTGCACCTCAGGACAGCTAGCTCTCCAAGCACCCAAACTGGGGCTCTTTTGGGTGGGGAGATGTATTGTCCTCCTTCAGGTCAAGGCTAAGGACTGGCCAGGCTTCAATTCCCAGCATCCTGTGGTCCAGTCATACATCTGCCAAACCCCTCTGAGCACCCACTTACAGGACCTGTCAAGGTCACTGGGTCACTCCTACACTTATTACCTGCTGGGTAAGGACGCCCTTGCTTCTCAGCAGGAGCCTCACTGTCTCCAGCCTGTCCCTCCTGCATCCTTCCTTCCCAGTGTGACCACCGTGAGCTGGAAACCCTCCAAGGCCTTGTAGAAGGAGAGTGTGACCCCATCCTTCCTAGTGGCTGGTGGGATTAATCCCAGCTCTAAACATAATTGGTGAGAAGGCCAGGTGGTTCCTAACAGAAAACATTCTAGAATAGTGTACAGAACAGAAAGCTTTTCTGTTGCTTCTAAGAATCAAGGAAAAAAGCTAGAACTGGGCTGGCAGGAAGTGTCCTGCTGGGAAGAATATATCAGAAAGGCTTGAACTTAACATACCAGCTGACTGGTCATAAATGTGCTCAGAAACAGCTACCTCGATTAAGAGTAGGTGATGGCCCTTTTAAAATCTTGTTGGGGCCCAGAGACAGCTCAGTGGTTAAGAGCACTTACTGATCTTCCAGAGGACCTGAGTTCTGTTCCCAGCCCTCCTATTGGGCAATCTGTAACTCTAGCTCCAGGGGATCTGATGCCCTCTTCTGGCCTCTGCTGGATCCTGTACCCATGAATGTTTCTCTGTCTCTCTCTCTGTCTCTCTCTGTCTCTCTGTCTCTGTCTCTGTCTCTCTCTCTCTCTCTCTCTCTCTCTCACACACACACACACACACACACACACACACACACACACACAAAGTAAAAATTTAAAAAAAAAACCTCACTGTTGGTCACTGTGCTGGCTAATTTTATGGCAGCTTGACACAGTTTAGAGGCATCAGAGAGGCAGGAACCCCAATTGAGAAAATGCCTTCATAAGATTGGTCTGTAGGCAAGCCTGTAGGGCACTTTCTTAATTAGTGATTGCTAGGGGAGGGCCCCGCCCATCGTGGGTTATGCCACCCCTGGGCTGGTGGTTCTGAGTTCTCTAAGAAAGCAGGACGAACAAGCTTGAGAGCAAGTCAGTAAGCAGCAGCCCTCCATGGCCTCTGCATCAGGTCCTGCCTCCAGGTTCCAGCCCTGAGTAAGTTCCCATCCTGACTTCCCTCAGTGATGGACTGTTAGTTACCTGAAAGTGTAAGCTGAATTAACCCTTTAAACTGCTTTTGGTCACAGTGTTTCATTACAGCAATAGGAACCCTAACTAAGACAGCTAGCGAGATGGCTTAGCAGGTAAATATAGTCCTAACAACCTAAGTTTGATCCCTACCTACAGCAGAAGTGGCAATCAACTCTTAAAAGTTGTCCTCTAACCTCCACACATGCACAGGCTTGCCCTGTGGTACACCCCCCCCCACACACACACACACAAATAATTAATTAATATTTTTATTTAAAACTCACCGTTAATTTGCTTTGGGTACTTTAATTTGGGATGGAATCAAGGAAGCCAGCATTTTACAGACTATTAAAATCCTGAATTTCCCCAGCACTCGGGAGTCAGAGCCAGGGGGATCTCTGTGAGTTCAAGGCCAGCCTGGGCTACAGAGAGTGAGTTCCAGGAAAGGCGCAAAGCTACACAGAGAAACCCTGTCTCAAAAAACCAAAAACAAAACCCTGAATCCCTGGCATCAATCAATCATTATATCAGTACAGCCTGTTTCAAAGCCACCAATTCAATGCTGGTTTTCTTCCCTTCCAGATTGTTCTCTGGGGCAGGACTGAGAAATGCCTGAAAGAGACAACAGAAGAGATTCGGCAGATGGGCACAGAGTGCCACTACTTCATCTGTGATGTGGGCAACCGGGAAGAGGTGTACCAAATGGCCAAAGCTGTCCGAGAAAAGGTGAGTAGCCTGGGCACGTCTGGCCCCAGCATACCGAATTCATGCGTCCTGGGAGGGAATATTGCTATGGCAGACTGACTCTGTGCAGGGCACCTTTGGGGACTCTCCACGAAGTTTGTCTAGGTTACTTGGGCAGGGACTGGAGTTGATAACACAAAAAGAGTAGACCTCTGTGGTCCCTTGGACATTTAGACCCTAAGAGTTTCTCTCTAAGACAAATGTCCCATTGCCTTCTGGGAAAATCCTTTCCTTAATGCAAAACATTTGGGCTGGGTAGATCAATGAGCTCCAAGAGAGAAAAAGAATTCACCCTATTACATAGCCCACTCATGGTAACATTAACCATTTTTATGTGACCATAACTTCATTTATTATAAATATGCTGCATTCCGGGTATAGTATGTACCATAAATTATTTCTAATCCTCAGACACAGCTGGTATGGCACCAGCGCCATTTATAAACAAGACTGATGCTCAGAAAGGCCATGTGGCTGGTGGTTGCGGAGCCTGGTCTGTGCCCCTACAGGTACAGCCCACAGGGACTGGCTGCCCTCACGGCTCCACAGCCCCCTCTTGCCCACAGGTGGGTGACATCACCATCCTGGTGAACAATGCCGCTGTGGTCCATGGAAAGAGCTTGATGGACAGTGATGATGATGCCCTCCTCAAGTCCCAGCACGTCAACACCCTGGGCCAATTCTGGGTAAGGGCTTTCCTGGTCCAGAGCCAGCCGTAAGCGTGACAGGAAGCCTGGGTGGGGTGGGGGAAAGAGAGGTTCGATGGGACCGGGGCTTATGCTAGACGGGATGTTCAGGGGCAAAGTGGCTAGTTAAAAGGAATGACTGACAGGGAGACACAGGAACTGCTGACTGGCTAGCATAGTGCTCTGCAGCAGGGAGGCCTCAGCGCCTCCATACTGAAGACTAAGTCACTAGGGTAGCTGTGCATCTTGAGTGGGCTGTTCTCCCCAGTGCAGGGGTGCTGGGCTTGGCAGAGGCTGGGCTGCTCCACACTGACTTCTGTTACCCACCCTTAGACCACCAAGGCCTTCTTGCCACGTATGCTGGAGCTGCAGAACGGCCACATCGTGTGCCTCAACTCCGTGCTTGCGCTGTCGGCCATCCCTGGCGCCATCGACTACTGCACGTCCAAAGCATCGGCCTTTGCCTTCATGGAGAGCCTGACCTTGGGGCTGCTGGACTGTCCCGGGGTCAATGCCACCACCGTGCTGCCCTTTCACACCAGCACCGAGATGTTCCAGGGCATGCGAGTCAGGTCAGTGGGTGAGACCAGCCACCTCTCCCGAGCCAACCCAGCCAGCGGTCTTCCCAGGAAGAGCCCCAGAATTCCGTGGCCTTCTCACTCTCAGAGCTCCTTTTCCACTCACAAGGCAGCAGGATACTACTGCACCGGTATCCGTCACTCTTCCAGCTCTAAGGAAGGAGAGGCTTTTTTTGAGGTTCACAATAAGAGGGTACGGTCTGTCCTGGTAGGAAGTCACAGAGGCAGGAGTGTGAGGCAGCTGGTCACATCACATCCAGAAGCAGAGAGGGAGAGACACACGAAGGCTGGTCCTCAGCTTGCTCTCTCCATTTTATTCAGTCCGAGACCGGCTGCCCACATTTAGAATCCTGCTTCTTCCTACAGGAGCTTACACAAAACACCAGTACTGAATGTGCACAGTGGAGTACTACCCAACAACAAAACAGGAAATGAGTGATATGTGACCTGCATAACGAAGCTCATATCCAAAACGCTAAGTGAAAGAAGCCACACTAGCACATTCTGCACGGTCCCATGTACATGGCATTCTGAACCAGGCAAAACTATGGTGCTAGAGACAGGATCAATGGTATAGAGCCTGGAAGGGAGCCCGAGGAAACTCGTGGTGGTGGTGGTGAAACAAGCGAAAGTTAAATGAGCTGTATGCTGAATGTGCGAACCTTTTATAGAGCCGGGACTGGTGAGGTGGCTCGGTGGGTAAAGGTGCTTGCTACCAAGCCTGACAATCTGAGTTCGATCCCTGGGATCCACATGGTGGAAGGAGAGAACTGACTCCAGCAAGGTGCCCTCTGACCACCACATGCATTCTGTGACACATGTGCACCCACCCATACACACAGTGTGCACACAAGCATACACACACACACACACACACACACACACACACACACACACACCAATAATTTTTTAATTAATAAATACAAATTATAGCCCCATGTGAAGAAACCCCAAAGCCCACTACTCAAGCCTCTTGCAGACCCATCTTATGTAGGGAAATGTGACCTGGGGCTTAGTGTTCATGCTTGAATGTCAGGACCTGGTGAGGGGGGGGCATCATGCTATAGCTATGATGTGCCATGTGATGCCGGGCTTCATTGCTAATCTTTAAAATGGGGTGATCACAGGCAATACATTTCATTGATAGGGAACATCATATCACTACACAGCACACACCCAATTTAGGGGAAGATTTGTTGCCTCTCAGAGCTGTGCTCATCCGTAAAATGGCAGGAGTGGTATCTACCTGGTAGACGCTGGCAAAATGAGAAATAATAATGATTGTAGCATACCCAGCACAAACCCTAGGACACACAAGTTGCTCATAAAAGAGATGCTTCCCCTGTTATTTCAATTTTTGAGACAGGGTCTCGTCTGTAGCCCAGGATGGCCTTCAGTTCATGGTGATCTCTTGCCTCGGTCCCTGGAGTGCATGGGATCCTAACACTACTCCCAGCTGTTACTTTTACCAAGAGTAAACATGGTCTTAGATGAGTTTTACTGGTTTTTGTAGAAGACAGTCTCTTTAGAGTTTGTCAAGAAGTAGATGTTTCTACCTGGCTTGCTAACAAATTATCATACATTCTCAATTTCAAGGGGGCTGTACTCATGACTATACCGCAATGTCCTGGGATCAAATCCTAGTTCTGTGTAACCTCCATCAGGTGACTTGACTTTTCTGTGCCTCAGTTTCCCTGTTTATATATGTAAAAGTGGTTGCTGATAGCACCTCCTACTTCACATCTTGGGGAAAAGCCTGTGTGAGAATTGACTGGCTGTGCCTGCTCTGTGAGTGAGCACTAAGCGGATGCCAGCTGTCTGTAGCTGTGCAGGTGAGAGCCAAGGGCTTGGCCAAAGACCTCTGCTTAACCAGCTCCTATTCATTGAAAGAAAGATGAATAAAGAAAAGTCTTGGCTTTGTCCTGTAGCCATGTCAGCAGTTTCCCAGGGGTGATGATCAGGTTAGGACAGACCAGGTGGGCACCCAGCGAGATTGGCTGTATCCGTGGGTGCCCTGTTCTCAGGTACTGACTTACTCTGTATTCCAGTCACACTAGACACTGCCCTTCCCACTGCAGTGTCGTTGCGTTTGGCCCTCCCAGTGGCCTTGCAAACGAGCTATAAACCCATTTCACAGATAGAGGAACTGAGTGTCAGAGAGAAGTCCTCTGTATGAGGCAACCCAGCTGGAATTGGGCCAGCTGAGCAGGCTTCTCTGGTCACTTCCCAGGATCCTTCGTTGTCATCCCATCCACTATTGAGAGAAAGGGAAATCTTAACAGGTCTGAAGCCTGTCCACCGGCTCCTTCTGCAGGGGTCTTCCCTGGGAGGGTCCCCTAAAGCCCATACAGCTGGGACTTGCTGTCCTACCTCCTCTCCCCCTCGAGATGGTGCTGGACATACAGATACGCCACCCTGTCACTGGAGGTGCACCTGTCTGAAAAACCCAAGGCCAGCCCTTCTAGGCCGCAGGTTCACTATCTGAGAATCGTTCACTATCTTGGTCTGGGAAGAAAATCTAGTCAGCAAAGTTTGGTCTCCGGAACCCACGTTTATAAAAATCCAGGCAAAGGTAGCATGCGCTCATCATCCCAGCACTGCAGAGGCAGACAGCAAATCCTTGAGGCTTGTTGGCCCATCAGGCCAGCCAAGTTGGCGAGCTCCAGGCCATTGAGAGACCCCGTCTTAAAAAAAACCAAAGTGGATGACTCCTGAGGAATGATACCGAAAGTTGACCTCTGCCCTCTACACAAGTGCATAGATAGCATGTACCTGCACACACATAGACACTCGTGCATAGACAAACCAAAGCTGCACTTGTCACATAACTGAGGAGATGGGGGGGGCAGGAGGGGGGGCCGAGTACAGCAGTCTGTGAGCTCCAAGGCTGCCGCTTGCTCAGGAATGGCATGATAACTGATGATTCACTACCCGTAATCTTACTGGTACCACAGTGAATCAGCCCTTTGAGGGCCAGCAGCACATGCCCTGTGCCTTCAGACTGAGGAAGGCAGGAAGAGCCAGAAACAGAGTCATTGGAGTAGTGCTGGGAGCTCGCCCGTCTGCCCCCGCCGTCCTTATCCGTAAATTGGAGAGAATATTTGTGCTTGGGCCCGATACTTAGGGAACACAATGGGCACACAGGTCTGGGGTCAGATGCCTCTGAATAGGCATGGGAAGCCCCTGTTGTGTGAGTATTTGATGGCTTGTTCATCTGGAAGTCCCGTGGAAAACCACTTTGTGTTTGACTGACAGGCTAGTGAACCAGCAGGCTGAGGACCTCCCCAGTCAGAAAGGCCCAGTAGAGGAGTGGGGCAAAACGACAAGTATTTATTGAGCACCTACTGTGTACCAGGTCCTACTAAATGCTGAGGATACAACAGGGAGTGAGATTCATTGGGCCTCCTCCCTCAGAGAACTCATAACCTGATGGAGGAGACAGGCCATTGGCACAGAACAACCTGACAAGCCAGGTCATTCTAGATGTGGTTGTGGTTGGGCAGCTAGACAGAGGTAAGATCTGAGGCCACCCTGTACTGTGGGGGGCTGGACAATCTCTCGGGAGGACCTAGGAGGAGTGAGCAGGCTGTGGGAATGGCTGATGAGGAAAGATGGTACAGGAAGAAAGACTGAGGGCTGGCCCATGCTGTAGAGTGTGGAGGAAGTCCAATGTGAGTGCCAGGAGCCCTGGCAGATTTTGGAGAATGAGCCCGGCAGGGTGAACTCTTAATTCCTTGATTCTGTCAGAGGTACCCCCTGCTAGTGGACAGACTCCACTCACATGGTGGGGCAGGATGGGGCAGGATCGAGGGACTCTAACAGGCATGGGCTGGGAGAGAATCCCACAGTCTCAAGTCCCTCACACAGAAGAGCCAAAGTGATGCCCTCAGAAATGTTAGCCACTCACCAAGGTGCCCGGCAGAAAGGCCAAGTTCTCCTTGAGAAACCAGTATTTTCCTGCCTTCAGGTTTCCCAACCTCTTCCCGCCGTTGAAGCCAGAGACAGTAGCCCGGAGGACAGTAGAAGCCGTTCAACAAAACCAGGCCCTTCTCTTGCTCCCGTGGACCATGAACATCCTCATTATCTTGAAAAGGTATGGGATGGGGAGAGAGAGTTCTTCACCAGGTTCAGGTCCAGCTTTTTCCATTACTCCAGTGGACCCTAGGGGGGAAAGGCAACAGGCAGGAGAAAGTGAATGTGAAATCGATTAGTCGTGTCTGCTGAGGGCAGGAGGTTGACTGTATTGACCAGTAAGGCAGACTTGTTGGTCTAAGGATCTCTGTGAGGTTTGTTTTTATTTTATTTTATTTGTATATTTTTGATGCAGAGCCCACTGTAGCTCAGGCTTATCTGGAACATACTATGAAGCCTAACTGGCCTTGAACTTATAATTCTCCTGTCTCTCTAGTATTGGGATTATAAGCATGTACTACTGTGCCTGGTTTAAAAATTATAAGGGATCCAAACAACTCTTGCTCATGTGAGTTTTATCTGTCACTACTTACTTCATTAGAAATTAAAACTGGGAGGGGAAGTTAGATTTACACACTAGTTTCTAGTTACAGTTTTTTCATTTATAAAGAGCAATAACAACTATTAAATTATCATAACTGTTTTGTCTGTTTGCTTGCCTTTTTTAGTTTTTTTAGACAGCCTCTCACTGGGTATCCCAGTCTAGCCTCAACTCCTAAATCTATTTTTGTGACAAGCAATTCTACTTTCTGAAACAACATAGACACGTAGCCAGGGGAGGCACTGGCTTACGTTCTTGCAAATCTCTCCATCGTCTAGTTTAATCTGAAACAACTAGATTCCTACATCTGCTTCTTAGTTCAGTCAATTGGGATAGTCCCCTGTAACAAACCTCAGGGAAACTGCACTGCATGTGCAGAGAAATAAAGGATAAAAGACAAATGGGGCCTGAGATATGGCTCAGCAGGTAGAGAACCCACCTGGCATGTGTGAAGCCCTGGGATCGGTCCTCAGGGCTGCATAAACCAGGTGTGGTGACTCCTGCTGGTAATCCCTGCGTGTGGGAGGTAGAGGCAGGAGGATCAGAAGTGTGAGGTTAGCCCCAGCTATATAGTCAGTTTGAGGCTAGCCCGAGTGATATTTTTCTTTTAAAGACCCTGCCGAGAAAGAAAGAGAGAAAAAAGAAAACAGGAAGGGAAGACAGAAAGGAAGAAAGAGAAAAACAAGCTATACTGCAGTGTTATTATAAATATCCTAGAGCGATCTCAGGCACCCCCAGGAGTGCCTGGACCACATTTTTAAGAACCACTGCTCTGCAGACAGTCAGGCAGCCCAGCTCCCAGGTAGCTCAGTCTAGTGACAGCAGGAGTTTTCATGCCAAAGGTCCAGAATCTGGAGAAGTGTCAGAGCTCTAGTGAGGTGGGGTTTACCAGGGAAGACCATCTTGGGAGGTGGGCTTTTCATACTGGAGATATTTTCTCCTCTAGAATTTTCCCACTACTGAATTCACCTAGAACTGTCTAGACTCATTACATCTGGGTCCCATGCTGAAGGGGCTAGTTAGTACATGTGACTCAGTGTGCTCTCCATATAGGGAGAGCTGTGTCCCTGCAGCCATGACTATGGCTCCTGCTTGTCGGGAAGGTCAGCCCCTTGTTCCAGGCTCACCCTGTTGTTATCATCAAACATTGACTCCCAGGAAAGCCACACCCTTGTGTGACTCAGGGAACAATGGCAACCGGCCCTTTGTCTTCCATTCTGATAACCTCTGTGCAAGCAGAGGGTGGAGAGTGGAGAGCAGGAAAAAGGGCATTTGGAGCATTCACGTACCCCAGCATACCCTGCCCTTCAATCCACGATGCTCTCTGACTGCCTGAGGGATCCCCAAAAGAACAGGCACCCTGCTGGGGGGGTGGCTCAGATGGTAAAGTACTTTCTGTGTGAGCGTGAGAATCTGAATTTGATCCTCAACACCCATGTCTGACCTTCATGTGTGCACTGCAGCAGGTGAGCACACACAGAGACACAGACAGACAGACAAAGAGATTGATTTCTTTAAAAGACGGCCGGAGAGATGGCCAGCAGTTAAAAAACACTTGCTGTTCTTGCAGAAGACCAGAGTTCAGTTCCCAGCACCCACATCAGGCAGCTTACAACCTCCTGTTAACTCCGATTTCAGGGGATCTAATGCCCTCTTCTGGGCTTGGTAAGCAACTGCACTCAAGTGTACAAACTGGCATCCATACATCCACATAATTAAAAATAAAACGACTTAAAAAAAAACCCACAGAAGTGCATGTATCTTGGGGTTCTGGAGGCTGAGACACCTAAGAGCATGGCATAGCATCTGACAAGGGCCTTCCTGCTGCCTCGTGACAGGATGGAGATGTCCCCCCAATACAGGACAGAGCAAGTATGCTCAGGGAGCTTGCTTTAGTAGTAGAGTCACTCAGACTGTCCACTAATCCATGACTGGGTGGATCCCCTCATGCCCCAGCCACTCCTGTCTCACCACAAAGACAGTCAAGTTTCAGCTTGCATCTTGGAAGGGCCGGAACACATTGAAGGCACACTAGATGCTAAGAGCACCGTCCGTCCGTCCGTCCGTTTTCCTATGCTTGGCCCTTTACCTAGTGAAAATGCTAATTCTTGGAGTTCAGGTGCTGTTTTTGGAAGGGGAGCCAGTGTATGGGTTGCAGGGGAGACAGGAGAGTCTCTAAAACCATTGTTTACTACCCTGTTTGGCATTGCCCCACGGACCCCACCTCTGCTGCCCACCTGACTAACCGTCTGCCCTTCCCCCCTCAGCATACTCCCACAGGCTGCACTGGAGGAGATCCACAGGTTCTCAGGGACTTACACCTGTATGAACACCTTTAAGGGGAGGACATAGAGGCAGGAGGAAGACACACTGAGGAGCCACGGAGCCTGAGGGGAGCCACAATACCCGGGCACACACCGATGTGCCTGTGCATTGGCATGTCTGCTGGGTGAGCAGGACTGTTCCTGTCCCCAGGGAAGAATCTGCGGCTCCCAGGTCAACTCCAGGACCTTTGTGCAGGACTGATATGTGTGACTCTGACCCCCATGGGGAGCCAAGACACCATTCAGCAGCCACCTGACAAGTTTGTACATTTCTCATTCTGTAGGGTTTATTGTTCAATTGCTTCTCCAGTCTGACCCGCCTGAGCAGTGTGCACCTAGGATTTCCAGGAGAGTCTGCCCCCAGACACTCTGCCTTCCCCTCCAAAACCCGCTCACCCTCAGCTCCTGCAAACTGGTTACCCGGCAGTAACGCAAATAAAGAGGTGGCTTTGGCAGCTTCCTTTGTTCACGTCCTTGGGAGGGGGGCAGCTGGGAAGGAGCCTGTCCCAACCACAAAGAGAGAAAAAGGGTCATCTCAGGGTCTACAGAGAGCAGAGGAAGGGACTGCAGCCCAGCCCAAGGAGAGAGAGTCGGGGAGGCCCCTCCAGACACATGCCTTCCCTGGTAGGATCCCTGAGAGCTAGTCCACAGAAGAACTCACCACAGCTAGAACACTGTCTGTCCTTCCTTGACCCCACTGGGCCACCAACTTAAAGTTCGCCTTTACTGAGTACCTGCTGTCCACCCCACATGAAGAAGCCAAGATGGTAAGAGCAGACCATACCATTCGTCACTTAGGCCAGCACTGGGGGTGCTACAGATCCCACAGCACATCTAACTGTGGGGGATGGGAAAGCCCAGAGAATGGAAGGAGCTGGCATAGTCTCAGGCAAGGAAGAGTAGAGGCATCCATGGTTCTCTAATGTGACTGTCATGCTGAGAAAATTCAGTCAATGACACTGGTCAGTGTGGAGCAAGGAGCAATGTGACCTGCTAGGAATAGCATCCATCTGTACAGCTTTTGCAGGTGAGCGGCAGGGAGCAGGCAGGGGTTCCCCAGAGAGAAGGAGAAGGGCCCAGGCCTCTGACATAGTGGGTGGCTTCCTTGAAAGCCTCACCAAGGCCACATAGACCTGAGCACCTCAGGCTGGACCTGAGCTCACACTCACAACAAGGAGAATGAGATGACTCAAGTGAAAACAGACTGGTCTGCAAGGGAAACACTAGGTGTCTGGTGCTTGTGGAGTACTGACTTAGTATGCTTAGGGCGTTGCCGACCTAAGACATGGTGTTTGCACTGTCAGTCACCAGCTCTCCCTGCAGCTCCTGAAGACAAAAACCAAACCAAAACACAGCTCAGAGTGACCACTTTGAACGGTCTAACCACTTGGCGGTGAGTGTCAGCCAGGTATGACCCCCAGATCACCATGGCTTCCAACAGGGAAGGTGTCTGCCCTGCAACCTCAATTTATTCACAAAAACATCTTCCCTCTGAGTAGCCACTACCCAAGATGGAAGTGTCCCAGGGAGTAAATGTAAGTTGGTCCACCAGCATCACGCCCTCTTCAATTCTCCCTGGAAATAGTGTATGTCACTTGCATTCCCATTTTACTGGCCAGATCTGGTCATGTGATCATGCCTGCCAAAGATCCTGGGATGCTGAATACAATGACCACATGGTCTGCCCAGCCGTGGAAGAACACTTCACGAGGAAAAGTTAGAACTGAAGCCAGGGATGGAGAGAAGCCAACTCAAGGATGGAGTAGCCCAGGAGCCCATGTTGGTGCTGAGCAATCCCTGTGGAGGCAGATGCCTGGCTCTCTTCCCAAGCACCCTTCCAAAGGGAGCATTTGGAAGCTTGTTCCACAGATGAGAAGATGCATTCAGAGCAGGATGTGGGCTTGGCCTGGATCAGAATTTGAGCACAGCTCTGACTCCTGGTTTTTCATGACACCAGACAGTAGCAAGCAACAAGGAGTCAAGGTCGGCTCATCCATCATCTTCTTTTTGGTCCTTGAGGACAGGTGTCTCCAATGTGTGGGATGTTACTACCTGCTTCAGCTCCCTGTGGTGTCTGAACAATCTCCCAAGGCAGGTGCCTGTGGCTGGTTCTTCCAGGAGAGAGACTGGGGGTGGGTCCATCTTGGGGAACAGAGAGAAGTGGGTGGGGCAAGGTGGGGTCTTGCCTGCTGAGACTCAGTTTCCCAGACCATCTCTGAGCAGCTGATGTGTTTCTGTGCTCATGGCCTGCCTGCAGGCCAACCTTTTGAAGATTCTTTGATCATTGGGGTCTCCATTGGCCTTTAAACTAGAAATGCAGTGAGGATCCCAGGGGAATATGATGGGATGCTGGGATCAGCAATGCCCAGTCAACCTTTCCCAAGACCCACCAAGCATGATCACTGCCTTGGTTACAGGGTGATCTCTGGGGTTCCCAGAATGCAAATGATTTCTCTTGGTGGTAGGATAGAGCCTGGTCTTCCCACAACAATGCACAACCAGCACCCCGCTCTCTCTCTCTTGAAGCTCTTTTTTTTTTTGGATTGCTTCCCAGAGGAACCAGGGAAAAGGCCTTGGGCATATTCCCAGGAAACCTCTCTGGTCCCTCACTGGAATGGTTTGACTGTCTGGAGAGCTTCAAGAGTGAGAGTGGAGAGCTAATTCTGTCCCTTTGCTTGTCCAAGTGAAGAAGGGTGACAAGCGCCAGCCTCCTGAGGGGCGTAACAGGCTGTGCCAACCTTGCAAAGAAGCCTTGGGTCCTGGGAAATGACCCAGTTGCCAGGCTGAAGGTTCCTCCCCAACCCCTGAGAGAAGCAGATCGGGGGTGAGTGCCAAGTCCAGGGAGGCCTCAGACCTCAGCCCTGACTGGCCCTGGTCCAGGGGAGCAGGTTGGCAAGCTGGACCAGTGGTCAGGAATTCAGTCCTGTGGGCACCAGTAGTTCCCAGGGACCGAATACTTGAGAAACTGACTCTCCCAGAAACAAGCTGATGTCTAAAGGGACCAGGTAACAGAAAGCCCCAGAGCTGACTCCAGGAGCCGCTACTGGGCCCTACCAGTCCTACCTGAGAGCCCCATCCCAAGAGAGGCAGCTTTCACCTTTGAGATGTTCCCATCCTATGGAAGACAAAAAGAACCCAGGCCACAAGGCACAGGAGCTGAGGTCCTCAAAGAACAGCTGGGTGGCTGGGAAAGGAGAGGGGAGACCATGGCCCATGTGGGACCCCTCTCCTGAAGAGCATCTTTCTGATTCTCAGGGTTTGGGACAGAATTAAAAGCCCAGAGGTCTTTTCGACACACACCCCTCGCTTTAGGCAAAGCCAAAAGGCGACAAATATCTGCTGACGCAGAAGGAAGGGCTGGAACTGCTCCCAGACACATCTTACTAAGTTCCCAAACATTCCTCGGGTCTTGGAGTGCGGTTCAGTTGGTGGAGTCTTGTCTAGCCCTGGGCTTGAGCCCCAATACCGCAAAAACCCGGCTTGGTACGTGCTTTTATTTCTAGCACTTGAGAGATGGAAGCAAGAGGATCAAAAGTTCAAGGCTATCCTCAGCTACAGAAAGAGCTTGAAGCCAGCCTGGGATACAGGAAACCCTGTATCAAAACCACAATCAAAAAACATTGATTAGGAGCCAGAGAGAAGGACACTTACTATCAAGCCTGATGACCTGAGTTAGATCCCTGAGATCCACATAGTAGAAGGAGAGAACCAATTCCCTCAGATTATTCTCTGACCTCTACATGTACCCCATGCACACACACATGTGCACACACAATAAATGGAACAGTGTAAAACATTTTTACAACGGACACACCTGACTCCACCTGTGCCTACATGGGAGGGCTGTACAGAGTGGGACTAAGTTAGTTCTTCACATTCTCAGGGGCCCAGCTCTCCAGCTCTCTCAGTCCCTGAGGCCTTCAGCCCCACCCCTCCAAGCAGAGCCAGGGCTCAGAAGCCCACCCCAACTCTCCCAGCCTTCTCGGGCCAACCCTGAAGCCAGAAAGCTCTTTGGGAAGTGGGAAGCCCTGGGATCTGAGGGAAGGGGAGGCTGCCTTAGTCTCCTGTCCCATTGTTCTAATAAAATACTCTGACAGAAGCAACTTACGGAAGGAAGCGTTTGCTTGGGTTCACAGCTCAAGGGACAGCCATCATGCTGGGGAGGTTGAGGAAGCCAGAGCTCGAAGCAGCCGGTCACGTTATGTCTGCAGTCAGAGCCATGAATGCAAGCATGCTAGGGCTCAGCTCACCCTCGGTCTCCAACAGGCCAGGGTCTCCTGCCTAGGGAGTGGTCCTGCCCACAATTAAGATGGCTCTTTGCACACCAGACAGTTTCCCACGGGCGTGCTCAAGGGCCTTCCTCCCTGGTGATTGTAGGTTCTCTCTTGATAGCGTTCCCACTCAGTTTTACAGGAAGAAGTCCATACCCCTGGGGTCCAGTCTGGGCTCAGCCATCTCCTCTGTCATACCATCTCTCCTGCCCTTCCTTCTGTCTCTTGGGGCTGAGTAACTAACTATCCAGTGTGGACTGAGCTGAAGAAGGCACAGTAAAGTTAAAGCAGTGACATGACATTTGTGGTTCTCACAGCCCCAGGCATGACCAATGACCCCTCAGGATACCTGGATCACTCACTGCCTTGGCCTGGCTTCTGGTGGTGACATCCTTCAAGTCATGGCTGTCTCTGACTATGGTCTGATAAGCTGAGGTTCAGAAGACCCCATCATGGGTAATGGTACAAGGGTGAAGAGAGGCCTCAGGGGAGGGCAGTTATGGAGTCCCCAGCAGGATGAAAGGTGTCACTTGCCTTGTCCTGGCCTGTGGTGGTGACATCCTTTGAGGCATGACTGGCTGATACTCAGAAGACCCATATATATATATGATTTATTAGAATGACTTACAGTCTGTGGCCCAGCTAGCCCAACAATGGCTGCCTACCAATGGAAGATGCAAAAAGCCAGTAGATGTTCAGTCCATGAGGCTGGATGTCTCAGCTGGTCTTCAGTATACACCTGAATCCTGATGAAGTAGGCTCTAATGCCAATCAAGGAATGGACTTGCCAGCAAGGATGAGGGCAAGCAGGCAGAACGAGAGAGGGGGAGGGAGGGAGGGAAGAAGAGAGGGAGGGAGAGGGTTTCCTTCTTCCATGTCCTTTATATAGGCTGCCAACAGATTAAAGGTGGATCTTCCCTCCTCAAAAGATCCATATTAAAAGTGAGTCTTTCCACTTCAAATGATTTAATTAAGAAAAAATCCCTTACAGGTGTACCCAGCCACTTGGGTTTTAGTTAATTCCAGATGGATTCAAGTTGACAACCAAGAATAGCCTTCACACTGGCACTGGTGGCTTGTCCTGACCCAGGAGGCTGTCTGGTCAGTGATAAGTTTTGAATCTTGGTTGCTGGATTCTTCCGCCGGTGATGGAATAAGCCAAATCAAACTGAATTAATAAACCCAGATTTAATAAACGGGGCAATGCAAAGCAGATGGTGGCCCTCAGGAAGGCAGGAGACAGAACAGGAGAGCACACGTGGCAGATCTCTGGGCCGGGTCTTAAATAGCCGGTAGTTGTGGTCCCAGGCATCTCCACAGATGGCAGGCTTTCTGGAATGGGGCTGGGGCTGGAAAGAGAGAGGTGGGGCTTCCACCTAATCATCCCAGACTCTGAGTATATGGACGCCAGGGGCTCAGGTGGAGCTTCTGCCAGAACAGTCAGTGCACACCATTTAGCTTTATTGAGATAAGAGTCAAACTCGTTAAGGTGTGTGATCTAATAACGTGTAATATATTTTTCAGAACTGGTCTCCGTGGATACCTGGACTCATATACACAAACCCACAAACATTCATACACATATTTGCATAATTTTAAAAAATAAAAATAAAATCTTTTTTTTTCAAAAAGAAAGACCTGTATATAGACAGAATCAAGATGAAAAATCGCTGAGAAGTTCTGATAAAATTCAATATCCCTTCACAATAAAAGTCAAAAGAGACTGGAGATAGCTTGAGAGCCTTTCAGTATAAAGTCTGTATACAACAAACCTCTAGATTACATTATACTAAGTGGAGAAGAACTGAGAGCATTCACCCAAAATTAGGAGCAAGACAAGACATCCTCTTTCCGCTTCTGTTCAGTATAAGACTTGAGTTCTTAGTTAATAAGGCAAGAAAAAGAAATGAATACACATATGTACACGCAGATACAAATAGGAAAGGAAGATGTCAAACTATTCCACCTCCTTTTGATGACCCAGATCTTCCATCATATGACTAGACCACAGCTTATCTGTCCATCACAGTTGATGGACATTTGAGGACAATATCTGCTTGCTGTACTTGCTTCCTCAAGACCCGACACTGTGAGGGCAGAGCATCTGGCACAAACTGGCTGTCTGCACAAACAAGCTCTTCATCCATGGTTGCCAATATGGAAGCCTAACTTTCTTCCTAGTATACCCTGTTCTCCTAATCACTGTCCCGTCTGCGTCCAGGTGGAGCCCCTGAGCAAGAGCCACAGTGCATTGCTAAATGTTCAAGACTTCGTCCGGTATTGCTGACATTGTGGACAGGGTCACTGGCAGGGCGGTCCTGGGCTCTGTAGGGCACCTGACAGCGCCCTGTCTTCACCCACTAGCCAACTCTCACAGTTGTGACAATAAAAAACAGCCCCTGGACTTTACAGGATGTCTTCTAAGGAGCTGAGGCACCCTGTTGGGAGCATTTGGTCTTCAGGTCACTTGTTTCTTCTTTGCAACAACTCAGGGCTGTGGGAGTGTGGAGGCTTGAGTGAGAACAGCCCCCATAGACTCACATGTTTGGATGCCTGGTCCCCAGTTAGAGGAACAGTTAGAGAAGGATTAAGAGGTGTGTCCTTGCTGGAGTGGGGGCCAGGGCGGGTGACACTGAGAGTAGCCTTTGAGGTTTCAAAATCCCACACCTGCTGGCTGTGGTGGCACACACCCTTAATGCCAGCACTCAGGAGATAGAAGCAAGCAGATCTCTGTAAATTTGGGGCCAGTCTGACCTATATAGTGAGTTTCAGAACAGCCAGAGCTATACCGAGACGCCCTGTCTCAATTAAAAAAGGACAGGGAGTCAGCCTCAGTTGCTGCATACAGCTATGGAAACTGAGATCCAGGAAGCTTTAGTGGCCTGTCCCCCAGGAGGCTAGCAGATCCAGGAACATGAGCCTCTCTCTGTTCCAGGCTGGGATCCCTAATCCTCCAAAAGGTCTCTACTGAGGGCCTCCATGCTTCTTTCCTGGTGAGTTACCCAGTATCTGCAGAATTTTCTAGCAACCCCCCCAAATCCTTATCATTCCTTTCATTTTTCAAGGCTCACAAGACAAAGGAGAGAAGGAGTTGAAGAAGACACACGCTGTGCTCAATCCCAGGCTGCTGCTGGGATGTAATTGGATCCTGCCTGGGAAGGTGCCCCAGAGAGGGAGAGGTGGGAGGACCTGGCTCTGGGCTTGTGAGCCGCTCACTCCACCGAGTGAGTGTGAGGAGAGGTTGTGAATCCCAAGTGCCACACTGGCGTCCAAGTGGCTTTTTGCTGGGGTGGGCAGGTGAGGGTCTAGCCCAGCCCACCCTTCTTGACTATGTTAGACCTTACTAGCCTGCTGTCTGTTCTGTGTGGGATGCTGAATGAAGAGAAGCCGGCTTGGCTGTCCCTCCCGATCAGCTGAGAGCCTGGGAAGAAGGCAGGGCAGGGGCGAGTCTGGAGTTTGAAGCCATCCATATCTGGCTGAGACCCTTGGTTGAGTGGGACCTTGACTTTCACATTAACCTGAATTCACCTTCCTAAGCCTTAGTTTCCCCATCTGAAGGATGGAGCCAGTGGCCCTGTCCACCACAGTTACTGAGGGGAAAATCAAAAGAGAAATACAAATAATGAACTATCATTCTCTGCACTAGTAAACATCCATTAATAAACGTGTATCTTATTTACCTTGTAATAACAGCAATGAGTCACGGTGTGTCTGGTGGGACAGACACAGAATCACACACTGAGCAAGGAATGTGAGGAGTTCAAAACCAGTCTGAGGAACTTGGCAGACACTGCAGCTGCTGTCACCCTGAGTCCCAATACTGCCAGGTGCCCCCAAGGCACAGGGAGGGACCCTATTCCAATTCTCAGCCTCTGAGCCAAAGCAAGGCAGCACCTGACTTGTGCCCACACACCAGCTGCCACAGCCAGTGAGGCTTGCCTGACCCTTTCAGACAGAAATTCAAGAGCTGGGCCCTGGCCCGCAGATAGTGCCCCCTCTATCGACAGTGGGAAAATTCCCTGATTGCTGGCACCATTCACAGCCATCCCTGCTTGGCAAAAGGCAAGGTTGATTGGTTCACAGGAGAAAGCCCAGTGGTAACTTGTTTTGGGAATGGCTGACTCCAGGACCTGACACACACCAGCCTCTCTGTCTTCTTCATTTCCATGTGTTTGGACTGGCTCCTCTCAGCGCTCTTACTCTCCTGATGGCAAGAAGGCTGCTTCAGCTCCAGCCGCATACACTCTCTCCCAGGTTCAAGGACCTTACTTAGGAAAAGCAAGATGTTAGTTACCCAGGCTTAATTCTCAGGGGTTACAGCGGGCTTGGGTTGAGTCCCTTGTCCACATATAAACCAATGATAGCAGTCAGAGGATGCTCCCGTAGACAAAGCCCGAGTCCTGCGTTCTGTCCCTTGCAGCCAAAAAGCAAATCAGTCCTGGAGCCCACAGACTGAGAGTTGGAGATGGTGAGTTCCTTGCCAGGGAAAGGGTGACAGGATGCTAGGTAGCCTAATCAGTAGCTGTCATCAGGGTGACCAGTGGCGGGACCCCTGACTTGCCCCTGGGCCTTGGGAGTGACAGCTGGCTGAGGTCCTGACATGTAGTCTGGAGTTCCCAGGTCTTGGTCTGACTGGCAGTTGGCTAGCCGGGTGACAGGCAGTTGGCAGGCTCCTAAGGACGGGCAGTCAGTTAGCATCCTGGTGGGCAGTTGGCAGTGTGGCGCTTGGCAGCAGACCCAGCTTGTCTGTCAGCCCATCGTCACTGCCCTGAGGAAGAGAGGGAGAGGGACTTCCCTCACTACCCACCCGCAGACTGCCATGTGGCTTCTTGTCCACTGGTGGCTGTGGGAACAGCTTTCCCTACTGCCCAGAGTAGAGGCTGTGCAGGCTCTAAAGTGTTTTGCCCTTATTTGGTAGCGAGTGCCCCTGTCTAGCAGGACAAGAGGCTCTGTGGGCCCTGCAGTGTCTTCTGGGAGCCATGGGCCACCACAGGCCCTGAGTAGGAGGAATCAGGAAATGCTGGCAAGAGCCCTGATTTATCTTCCTCATTTGGTGTAGGTGACTTGGGCTTGTTCATCTTTTCTGAGATTCTTGTTCCCGGAGCAGAGGCCAGCCTTGAAAATGACCCTCTGTTAGGATGTGGGATGGAGAAGACCTCCAAAATATGAGGGTAGGGGGAACAGGCAGGCAGAGAGACAGGTGCTGAGGCAGAGAAGCTCCATGGAAGAAAGAAAAGGTCGGAACAGCTGGAGAGAGGACCAGGTCCACAGGTGGAGACCAACTGAGAGGACACAGTGGACCCTGAGAGGGATATGGAACCATCTGCCATGTCTTAGAGAAAGAGAGGGATGGGAAGATGACCAAAACTGTTCCCTAGAGAAGGCCTTCTAGATTCCAAAACTGACTGTGAGGAAACTTTAGTAGAGGGAGGTGACCTGGGGCAGGACTGGGCTAAAACCAGAGGGGATTACATGAGGCTACTGTACACCAGCATCACGGATGTGGTCCGGCTCATCTGCCCTAAGAGCCAGGCTGAGAACAAGGCTGAGGGAGGAAAAGAATCCCACAGCTGGGTAGTTAGAGGGAGGCAGAAGCCAGGGGTGGGAAAGATGATCAGGGTTGTCTGGCTCATGACTCTTGCGGAGAATAGAGCCCCTCAGAGCAGCTTTAGACCCTGCTTCTAGGAAGGGAAGAATGGAGCAATTCCCAGGTGCCTCTGTGTGCTGCATGCACCCCTTCCCACAAGGTCCCTTTCCTACCTGTCCTTGTGGTGGCCTGGAAACCCTGTCTGACAGAGAGCTCAGGATTCAGGGAGTGGCCATAAGGCAGTTACACACACACACACACACACACACACACACACACACACATACACACACACACACAGGAAAAGGAAGTAGTCTTTGTCCATGTAGAGCTGAGCCTCTGAAGCTGCCTTCCCTTTGATACCACATGGCTACTGAGATGGGACCAACCTGCTATGACTAAAGACCCTGGTGAGGTGAGAACTTGTCCCCTGAGCTGTGTCTCTCACTGAGTCCCCTCAGCTCTTCTCCACATCATCCAGCCCTTCCCACAGCTGAGTCCTCTGACTCACCTGAGTACCTCCACCATGCATCTCAGAAATTCTTTCCAGAATACAGATTTGAACACATGACCCTCCATGGCTCACCACTGCCCGTAGAATAGGCCCTTTCTGAGTCAGCCCAGACAATGAAAGCTCCATAAATTCTGCTCAATGATCTTCCAGAATGGAAAAAAAAAATCTCTAGGACAAGCGTACAAAAGAAACCTTTATTCTTGTCACCAAATGGACATATGGAGTCTCTACACACAAAAGTTCTGGCACACACCGAGGTTTGCAGAGAGATACTTATTGCTGCGTTGTGTTTGGGGAGGCACTGAACGCTATGCACATTTCCATCTGTTGTAGCATAGACAGGCTCTAGTTAACATTCCTGTGGTAGAATATTACACAGTGCTGAAAACAAATGAGAAACCAGAGATGAAAGACTTCTCTTGGCATGATTCAATTCGTAGGAAGTTTGAAACATAGTCTAGTGATTAATCATCTTTGGGATTGGGATGGCTAGAGGCAGGAAGGGAAGGGGAAGTCTTTAAGGACTGGGGATATTTACCATGAGGATCTGAATGGCAGTCACCCTTGTGACGTGGACTGAGCCCTGTGCTTAGGATTTGCTGTATCTCCTACCTCACTGCGAAGTAAATAAGAAGAAATCCCAGTTCACTCAGATTTGGAATAGCATGCAGCTATTAAAAAAAATGACTGGCTAGGTGTGGGGATACATGCCTTTAATTGACACAGAAGCGTTGTGAGTTCAAAGCCATCCTCATCTCAAAAACCATTTTGGGAGACGGAGGAGATGACCCAGGTGGTAAAGGGCTTGCTGTACAAGTTGAGGACCTCAGCCAACAGCAGTGAGGAGAGGCTGAGACTGGAGGATCTCTGGGGCTCCCTGGCCAGCCAGCCTGGCCAACTCAATAAACTCCAGGTTAGGTGAGAGACTGTCTCAAAAACTAAGGCGGAGAATGACTGCGGATGACACCTGTGGTGGTCTGAATGAAAACGGCCCCCATTAGGCCCCCAGGGAGTGCGTTATTAGGAGGTATGGCCTTGTTGGAGTGGGTGTGGCCTTGTTGGAGGAAGTGTGTCACTGGGGGGTGGACTTTGAGGTTTTCAGAAACCCAAGCCAGGCCCAGTGTCTCTAGCTTTTCCCACTGCCTGCCAATCCAGATGTAGAACTCTCAGCTACCTCTCCAGCACCATGTCTGCCTGTGTGCCACCATGCTTCCTGCTATGATGAGAATGGACTGAACCTCTGAACTATAAGCCAGTCCCAATGAAATGTCTTCCTTATAAGAGTTGCCATGGTTTATAGTATCTCTTCATAGCAATAGAAACCCTAAGACAACACCCAATGTTGACTTCTGGCCTACACACACACACACACACACACACACACACACACGCATACACATATATTCATACAAACACGCGTACCATACACAGACACAGACAAAGCATTCTTTATATCACTTTTTGGCTACCAAGGGGTGTGTACCCTGTGCCTGTGAGGTCCTAATTACTACCATAACAAGCTATGCTCTGACCACATGCACCTGTGCACCCACAAGTCCAAGCAGAGCATCCAGGAAAGGCCTCTGAGGCCCAAAGGTGATGAGGAGGGGACAATTTGTTCTTTATGTATCTTTATTCTCCTGCTTGCTGGGAATGTGACTGTCGGAGCTGCCAGACAGGTCACAATGGGAATATGAAATGAGGCAGGAAGGTGTCCTAGTGTGCTCGTTACTGTGAGAAACACCATGACCGAAAGCTTACACTTCCAGGCCACAGTCCATCACTGAGGGAATCAGGGCGGGGGCTCAAGCAGGAATCGAAGCAGTGACCACAGAGGAACACCTCTCCCTGGCTCATGTTTACCTTTCTTATATAGCCCAGGCCCAGCTGCCCAGGGGATGGCACTGTCCACAGTGGTCTGGACCCTCTCACACCAATTAGCAGTCAAGAAAATGCTGCCCAGATATGGCCAGAGGCCAATCTGATGGAGGCAGGTCTTCAACGGAAGTTTTCTCATCCCGTTGTGTCAAGCTGGCAACCAAGATTAGCTGTCATAGAAAGTGAGTACCGGGGCTGACCGCACAGGCTGCAGGGGCAGAGTGATCTGGGTTGTTCTGCCAATAATGAGGAGACCGAAGGTTCTGTCTCAGCTCCCCAGCCTGTCTCCTTGTCACAGTCTGGATGAAGAAGGGTCACTGCTGCCAGGATTGCACGTTCCTCCTTTCATGTGTGTAGACAGTAAGGGCTTGGCCAGCAGGATGATTTAGGGTGAAGCTCTTGCTATCAAACCTGACTACCTGAGTTCAATCCCCAGATCCCACATGATGGAAAGAAAATCAGCTCCCACAAGTTGTCCTCTGACCTCCACGTGTGTGCTGTGGCATGCACATACTATCAACACACTGTAAATAAATAGAATATAATAAAAACGGGGGGGGGGGGGGGGAAGGGTAAAGAGGGAGCAAGAGCAAGAGGTACTGGGATAAAGATGAGTTTACTCTGAGCAACAAGGAGAGATGGACGTCACAGAAGTTTTCTCAGGGCTCAGGAAGGAGGCTGGTCTTCTGTCTGACACCAGTCCATGTGTCTAGCTGCAGCCCTAGGCCAGGATGACAAATGGCCCTGAATGAAAGGTCACTGTCTCGGTGCCGTTGTGTATTTGGTGAAGGCCACGGGTGGGACATCTTGTACGGCTTGGTGGATGTCTGGCCTTTGGGGCCCCAGACCTCATGGCAACTGGACTTTGGTTACTAAGGATAGGGAGAAGACCTCAGTCATAAATAACTGCCGGCCAGGCAGCAGGCCTCTCCCCCAGGCAGCCTGTTGGCCCCAGGCTGCTTCAAGGCCAGCATGTCCCTGCCTGGCCACAGGCAGGCTGAGGGTTAGTGGCGGCCCAGGAGCCCAGTGGGGAGGCGGGGGAGAGAGTCGAGGGGTCTCGGGCCTGGGTTCAGAGTGAGGTTAGCCAAATAGTGGATAAATTAAGAAAAGGAAACAGACAGCTCCCCTCGCAGCGAACTTTTCACCCAGCTAACCTGCTCCTCACCCACTCTCAGGTGGCGGTGGCGGCTCCCACCTCGGGGCTGTCACCTCTCCTGGGGGGATTGTCACCTGCCTCTTTCCCGAGTCCCCACCCCCACAGGCCCAGGTGAGAGCCTGAGAATGAAGGCCCCAGGAGGGAGCAGCTGCCTCATTTCACTAATCAGAAGGCTTCCCTCCCTACCCCAAGTTCATGGTGGGCAGGATGGCCTTGGCTTCTGCTCTCGACAGGGTAGGGCCAAATGAGACAGGTGGACTGTCTCATTTGAAGTGTGGCATCTTCCAAGCTCAAACCCCAGCCCTTCTCTGCTTCCAGCTGCACACCCTCTGAGGCCACCCACTTTCTTCCTGAGCAAGGGCAGGGCCCGCCCCAAGGCAAAGTACAATCCTCCTAGATCTGGGATCCTGACGCAGATAGTCCTGTCCTCAGACAGTAAGCCTCCCTGCACCAGGTCCTATGGGCAGAAATGGCCTCTCAGGCCACCAAGCCACAGATCCTGTGCCAAAGGAGGGCATACGTGTCAGGGCAACCCTGGCATTATAGGGTCTTCCTGGGAAGGAAGGAGGGAGACATGCTAATTAACCTTCAATTTTACTGGATTTAGAATCACCATGGAAACACACTTTTGGGTGTGTCTCTGAGGATGCATCTAGAAAGGTTTCACTGAGTGAGGAAGACCCACCCTGAATGTGATAATCCCAGGGCGGAATAAAAAAGAGAAAGCAAGCTGAACACCAGCATACATCGCTCTCTGCTTCCTGACTTCCGATGCGATGTGACCAGCCGCCTCACATTCCTGGCACCGCGCCTTTCCTACCTTGACAGACTGTGCCCTGGAACTGTGAGCTGAAATAAACTCTTCCTTTCTGAACTCGCTTCAGGAGTTCTTGTCACAGTAACAAGAAGGTCTGCAGAAGAGCCAAAGGAGGCCCTAGGCCCAGCCACCAGGTCTCCACTGTCCCCCCAACACACACACACACACACACACACACACACACACACACACACACACTGTCTTATCACTAGTGGCTGCCCAGCCTAGATTCACGATGGTACTTGGAGGATACGCATGACTCTAAGGCTCAAAGTGAGCTGGGCTGTGGCGAAGGGTGTGCACACCCAGGCACCAGAAATAGCCTACTGTTCATTCATTCTGCCCCGTGGCATAGTGAGTATCTTGCCCAGAGAGCAAGAACCAGTCAGATGTGAACTGCACGCTCACTGAGGGGAGAAGAAGCCTGGGGCAGAGGTGAGTGGGTGGCAGTGGATGTAGTCAGCGGCAGGACACGCACCACATAGTTCACAATGGATTGGTTTGTCAGAGTCAGGTTAAGGGACCATGGCTGGTGATGACAGTTAACATGACAGGGCTATGTGAAGAAGAGCTGACCAGGTCTGCTTATCCAGGAGTAAGGGGCTGAGGCCAGAGTCATGGACTTGGCTCTACCCTTGGGCTTCTCAGCGTAATGTCCTGCTATCCACCTCACATCTCTCTGATAGGGCTCTATCTCATCTTCCAATCACAGGGGAGACCTTGAGTGAGTGGGTGTCAGGATGAATCACCCAGCTCTGCCACTGGAATCTTGTGACAGATGCTCCCAACCCTGAACTCAGTTCAGTCTTCTGTGGAATGGGCACTCAGCCCAGGGAAGAAAGGCAGCATACAACTGCCTGGGAAGTCCCGGTCCCCAGAAGAGGTAGAAGAGGAGGGCTGAAGACCCAGCTTCAGTGTCTGGCTCCATCTTCACGGTGACAGACATTCAAATGCAGCCAGCACACCTGGAGTTCACGAAAGCCTGAAATCTATGGTCTCAGTCATGGCCTGGAACTTTCCTCCATCCCTAGGGATGCTCCTTGGTGCTGGCAGGTCTGAGATCTTCATAGGAAGGGAGGTCCTGTCCATCCCACATCCCTCATCCCTCTCTCCTCCTCCCTTCTGATGTCCCTGTCTCTTTGATGGAAGACTCTAAGAGGCCACCTGCGCCTCTGTGGGACCCAGAGCCATCTGTCCCACCTCTCTAGTCAGGGGTGAGATAATGTTAAAGAGCATGGCCACTCCAGTTGTGTTCCTGAGTCAGGCAGTGAGCACAGGCTGTACCTCTTATCTCTCTGTTCCTTGGGGTTCAGAATCTTATAGGCCTGGGGACAGGGCCTGCTGAGAGGGACTCTGCTTGTCACCTGACATTCATAGGTCATTGCCAGGGAGCTGGGGTTGCAGGTGGCCTTTGCATAGAGAGCACTGGTTTCTGGATTTCTTCTTGGAATTTCATAAAGTACCATTAAATTCCTCACAGGAGCTGAGCTCCGCATTTCTGACGATACTCATGGTGCTGTTGATCAGCCCAAGGCTTTTCATACACTAGTCAGGTGGGTGTGGCCTACCCCTGAACTTGACCCCAACAGAAAACTCACTAGCTTTCAAAATGAGTGTCTAAGGCTAAGCATGTAGCTCAGTAGGAAGAGTACTTACCAGCATGCCTGAAGCCCTGGGTTCAATCCCCAGCACTGCATAAACTGAGTGTGGTGGTGTGTGCCTGTCATCCCAGCACTCAGGAAGTGGAGGCAGAAGGATCAGAAGTTCAAGGTCATCCTCAGCTGCACGAGACCCTGTCTTGAGAACAACAACAAAATGGAATGATTTGAATTCTGATTAACCTCTCATAGCATCCAAGAGGCTCTTCCTGACCCACCCCATTAAAGATATGTCTGTTCAGAACCTTCTCTGTTCAGATGTCAGGTGAACAAAGGAAGGGAGGGAAGGAGGAAGAAGTAGTCTACATCAAACTTGTGTGATCCTTTGGAGTGCTACTTTAAAAAAATGGGCCATGTGGGCTGGGGAGACGGCTCATTGGTAAAGCACTTCCTGGCAACCTAAGTTCAAATCCCCAGAACCCACCCCCAACACTGGATGCAGCAGTCAGCATCTGTAATCCCAGTGATGGTAGGGTGAGATGGGAGCAGTGACAGGTGACCTTTGGAAGCTCAGGGGCCAGCTAGCCTGTCACACACCCCAGAAAAAGGACAACTGTCTCAAACATGGAGGAAGTCAAGAACCAATGCCGGAGCTTCTCCCCTGACCTCCACACACACTGTGCGCACATACATGAACACACATATGCACATACAAAGACTTTTTTTTTTAATGGGTCATGTTCTCTGAAGCTGGACCCATCATCAAACAGTGGGATTTCCCCCATAGACTGTGACCTTTCTGCTTCCTGTGTTTCCCACAATTGCTGGGCCGGGGCTTCCCAGAGTGGATGATCTATCCATGGGCTCATTGTTTGAAAATATTTGTTCAGTATTATTAAAAAAGATGATTTTGTGACAGGAAAGAAGGGGAAAATGAAAGCAGATATGAGGTACTTATTAATTCTCAGAGAACTGGTGCCATTTTCCTGTCTGCATACGACCCTCACCCTGCTGAGAGCAGGCAAATCTGGATGGACATGGCTATAATCTTCTTGTATTTTCTGTTGATTATTATCATGCTGCTGCTGTGGGGGGGGTGATGTATGGGCACAAGTGTGCATCTGGAGGGTTCTGGGATTGAGCTCAGGTCATCAGGCTTGTGCAGCAAGTGCCTTAACCTGTTGAGCCATCTCGCTGGCCCTATATGTCTTTGTTTTTATTTATTTATTTTAATACACACATGTGTGAATGAGTGTGTGTGTGTGTGTGTGTGTGTGTGTGTGTGTGTGTGTGTGTGTAGGCCAGAGACAGTATTCTGGTGTTATCCTCAGGAATGCTGTTCACTGCCTTTGGGATAGAATCTCTCATTGGCCTGGAGCTCACCAATTCAGCTTGACTAGCTGTCTAGTGAGCCCAAGACTATCCAGTGCTGGCATTAGAACTGTGTATCTCCTTGTCTGGCTTTTTTTAGGGGAGGGGTGTTTCAGACAAGGTTTCTCTGTCTAGCCCTGGTTGTCCTGGAACTTGCTCTGTAGACCAGGCTGGTCTCGAACTCAGAACACAGAGATCTGCCTGCCTCTGCCTCCCGAGTGCATGTACCACCACTGCCCAGCCTTTACCTGGCTTTTTACATGGACCCTAGGGCTTAAACTCAGGTCCTCTTGTAAGGCAAGTGATCTACCAACTGAGGCACATGCCCAGTCCATCATGAATGGATTTTGTTTTGCAGCTGGCAATATAATAATGCCATACTGGACAGAAAATTCACACATACACACATATATATTGATTTTTTTCACACAATATATTCTGATCACAGGTTCCCCTCTCCCAGCTCCTCCAGATACTCCACCTCCCCACCCACCCAACTTCATGCCCTTTCTTTCTCTCTTTCTTTAGAAAACAAACAGGCAAACAAACACAACGAAGAAACAAGAAAAAAACCACAAGAAACATACACACATACACATATACAAAAAGGAAACCTATAAAAACACAAAATCAAAAACTGTACTATCCAAGCAAAAGACCAATAAGATAAAAAAAAATGCCCAAAC
Source organism: Peromyscus aztecus (assembly GCA_902168405.1). Classification (NCBI taxonomy): domain Eukaryota; kingdom Metazoa; phylum Chordata; class Mammalia; order Rodentia; family Cricetidae; genus Peromyscus; species Peromyscus aztecus. The sequence continues at coordinate 36,068 of CABHPQ010173886.1, read as the reverse complement.
AAAACAATATGTGATTTTAAAAAATCTGCAAAAATATTATTGACTTTCTTTTCTGTTGGCTGTCTATTGCCAACCATAAGTGTGGTTTGTATACCCAGTGAGACTCCACTGGAGAAAGCTCATTTTTTCCTTTGTCAGAGGTTGTAAGTTGGAGATAACATCTTGGTTATGATGGTGCTCCTGTGCACATCCCTCTCTGGGTGCTGGACCCTGTCTAGCTTGGACCTGCTGCCGTCACAATCTCTGTGAGTTCAGAGGCCCATTAGTCCTCCTGTATCTGGAAAACACTATCTCCTAGTTGGTCATTATCCCCTCTGGCTCTTAGCATCTTTCCACCTCCTCTTCCCCATAGCTCTTCATAAATTGTAGCCATTCTTCTCTAGTATCCTGTTCTGTAACATTTGTATACAATACTGGAAAGCTTGTCTTTTAAAGTTTGTTCCATACTCCCACACCCAGAGATGTCCTATTACACACACACACACACACACACACACACACACACACACACACACTCCTGTCCATTGATCAACTGTCCAACAAAAGCCTATGAGGTTTTGGGACTATAATGGTGAATAAGACACATTGGTCCCTGGACACTCCCTGGTGGAGTTTGTCAGGTGCACATCCGGCAAACATCAGCTATCTGCCTGGCTGTCTGCTGGGACCTCAGGCGGGTAGAGACAGCTCGCTCTGCCCAGCTTGTTACAGCCTGGTGTTTAACATTGGCATCCTCTTGGGCAGGCCCTGTGGAGTCCAGCAGAGTCTGACCCAGAATGGGGCATGGCTTCTTCTGTCTGGGAGTGGGGACTCTCAGAGGGGGCAGGGTCAGGGAAGGAAGGCTTTCCGGGAGGTGACATGTCAAAAGGGTGCTGGAGGCTGACTTGGAGCTGACAGGCAGGAGGAAAAGCCTCTGGGAAAGAAGTTTTACGGCCGTTCCAGGCCAGACTTAGGGCTGGGCACCAAGCCTCTGGAGCTTAACGAAAGGTCCAAAGACTGCTTTCCTTGTCTGTTGGCTCAGAGTTTAAGACTTAAGCCACCTCCCCACCCAGGCCCATCTGCTCTGCTTTCGTCAGGTAAAGTGTTCTTTTGTCCAGTGGGGAGGGCATCATTGTTGAAGGGCAGATGCCTGAGTTGGAAGGCCTGTGTCAAGGACCAGAAGGACCACGTGGAGTCCCATCATGGCCGTGCTACTTCGTCTGACCTCAGCTGGGACTTGGCCTCCTGCCCTTTGGGAGTTCACAGGGAGGTGATGTCTCCTCCAAGTGGAGATTGGTTCCTTCCCACTCCAGGGAGGCCTGAGTGTAGAGCTGAGGCTCCAAGGCACCAAAGAGCTGAGACTCCTATGACCATCCTGTTCTCAGCGTAGGGCCCTAGGGAACCCTGAGGCAGAGGACATGCCAAGCTGTATGCCTCCAAGCTGAAAAGGGGTTTGTTTTCCTCTGTGGCCCCTGCTTCCTGTGAGGTCTGGGGAATAGCTAAAAGTTCAAGCTCACTTGATGACACCAGCAGAGCCCTGAGAAAGATTGGCATCTTGACTACCCCAGGTGGCCCCAAAAAAGTTACAAACCATGCTCTGGCTCTTTGCCTCTAAGGGCACCTGGAGCTGTCCCCTTTGCCCCAGAGGGAAATTCCAGTCTTTCACTCAGGGCTTTGGGAATAGCTTCATGGACTTCAGAGTCACATGTGATTGAAAATCGCTCTGCCTCTATCCTGCACTACACTGGGCTGCTGTGGGATGTTCTGTATGGCAAATGTGTTGCTAATAAAACACTGGTTGGCCAGTGGCTAGGCAGGAAGTATAGGCGGGACTAACAGAGAGAATAAAAAGAACAGGAAGGCGGAGGGAGAGACTGCCAGCCACCGCCAGGACAAGCAGCATGTAAAGATGCCGGTAAGCCACGAGCCACGTGGCAAGGTATAGATTTATGGAAATGGATTAATTTAAGCTATAAGAACAGTTAGCAAGAAGCCTGCCACGGCCATACAGTTTGTAAGCAATATAAGTCTCTGTGTTTACTTGGTTGGGTCTGAGCGGCTGTGGGACTGGCAGGTGAGAGAGATTTATCCTGACCGTGGGCCAGGCAGGAAAACTCTAGCTACACTGGGCAGATGGACATCTCTGAGCCTCGGTTTCTCCATGTGTAAAGTGAGCATCACCCCTAAGCTGTAGGATGTAGCATGAATCTTCAAAGTTCTTATTAATAAAATCAAACCTGAGGCCAGTTATTGGGGTGAATGCTGGAAGATCAGAGAATCAGAACAAGTCACAGCTACCTCACCTTGCCAGTTCCTCAGCTGGTCTTGTTTCCTCAGACTGGAAGCCTCTGAGTCCTCATCCAGAATGAATCTCAGCTGAACTGTGCTGCTCGAAAGCCTGAAAGCTTAACTAGCCAAATGCTTCTAGTTTCTGGTTCTCACGCCTTATATACCTTTCTGCTTTCTACCACCACTCCCTGGGATTAAAGGCTCGCTTTCTGGGATTAAAGGCATGAGTCACCACACTTGGCTGTATCCTTGAACACATGGATTTCTGCCTCTGGAATGCTAGGATTAAAGGCGTGTGCTACCACTGCCTATCCTCTATGTTTAATATTGTGGCTTTTCTGTTCTCTGACCCCAGATAAGTTTATTAGGGTGCACAATATTTCGGGGAACATAATACCACCACAGTAGGATGCGGCACCCATGGAGGGCACATCACAACTCTTGACTGAGATGTCGGGTTTGCCCCTGGTACCTCTTGAGAAAGTCAGTCAAAGGGGCCAGCAAGGTGGCTTGGTGGGTGACAGTGTCAGCTGCCAAGCCCGAAGACCCAAGTTTGATCCCCTGGAACCCACATAGTAGAAGGAAAGAATTGCCTTCTGCAAGTTGTCCTCTGAGCACCACGTGCATGCCATAGCATGAGTGTGTGTGTGTGTGTGTGTATGTGTGTGTGTGTGTGTGTGTGTGTGTGTGTGTGTGTGTGTGTGTGCGCGCATGTGCGCATACATAAGATAAATAAATCTAATAAAAAATATAAAGACAACAGAGCTGTGGGTGCTGGGGAGATGGCTATTGCCAATCAGATAAACTGAGGCCTGGCTTTAGGAGCCTGTGTTCTGACAGTGCAGGATTTGCTGGCAGTCATCATTTTTATTCTCACAAGAACCCAATGAGAGAGATATCAAATATAAGCCCTTTGGGGGGAAAAGACTCAAAGGTTCAGCAAGGTTGACAAACTTACTCACAGCTGCACAGCAAATGGAAGGCCTGCCTGGACTCCCCCATGAGTGCTCAGAGCTGGTCAGATGCATGTGAGAGGGGGCACTGGCTGAGAAAAGTGCTCTGTCTTAGACCCTGAAGCTTGGAATCCAGAACGAAGAAGTATTTAATGGTCAGCCAAGCTTGCAACCTCAGAAGGCCCCCGTCCAGGCATTGCCCCCAGGAGCCCAGAAGGGTTCCAGAGTGTATCAGGCTCCAGTCCCCAGACCTGTCTCTAGAAGCTTGGCGCTGGTGTTCAGGAGGCAGGGAGGAAGGCCAAGACCCTGGAGCTGCCCCAAGGAGGGGAGCAGTTTGGCCAGCGGGCCGGTGGGGCCAGGCTCCTTTGTTGCACACTGACGGGAGGTGCAGCCACCACACACTTCAGCTGCCAGCTCACTGCGGTCACTCAATCCATCACCCAGGGTGGGGGCGGCAGGCCCCCAGGCTCCTGGCGGCTAGGCCTGCAGTGTTGTTTTAGTCTGACTCGGGCTGTGAGATAAACGGGGCATGAACTGGCCCCTTGGCAGGGGGTCAGCCCCTTCTGCCCTCATTAAAGTGCCAATCAAAAAGAGGAATGGAGAAAGCTGGTGAGCTCAGCCTCTCCCCAAGGGGCAGGATCCGGGCTCCCTGAGAGAGAGCCAGCAGTGCTTTCCACCAGGCCGGGCAGGCCAGCAGCATGCATCTGGTCGCAACATTGCAGAGCTGAGGCTGGTCTGTTCTGCATGGGGGTGGGGTTTGGGGCCAGTCCTTCAAAGCAGGCAACACCCTGCCCTGGCTTGGTCTGAGGCTTGCGACTGGGTATCTGCTGCTACTTGATAGCCATACTGGCAACATAGACCATCTGATTAATTCTTTTGAATTTAAGGCACCTCCTGCCCATTTTGCTAGCTGCTGGAGAGGCCATGGCCTTGTGGGTAGGGAGCCACGAGGGTGTGGAAAGGTCACGGGGCTCAAGCACATACTTGGTGCTTTTGTGGCCACGCTGGGAAGGCTGGGCTCTCTGATGTCCTGGAGAGGCTGAGCCTATCTCTCCTCTCCGCATTGTCTGGTAGCCTCTCTCTGTCTTGAGTCCTGTCCCCAGGGTAACCTGACAAAAGCCAGTACCTTCAGCTTCCAAAACATAAAAATGGAAGCTGCTGAACCTAATGAAGACAGCGTTACCTCTGTTCTGTCCCACAGAGAGTTCAGTGGCAGCCCGGATGCAGTATCCCTGAATGCCACACTGTAAACCTTGTGTAGGGGTGGGGGGGTGGCGGGAGGGGTTGGCACAAGCTTGATGCCTAGAGGTCACACAGGCAGAAGCTTCTGGGATGGAGGATGGAGGTGGGCGTGCTGTATTACCTCTGTATCTATCCCTCACAGTCCACCTGTTCTCCAGCTAAAGCCCACAATAAGCTATGTATTGAAGGGGGAAAAAAGCAAAGAAGGAAGGAAGGAAGGAAGGAAGGAAGGAAGGAAGGAAGGAAGGAAGGAAGGAAGGAAGGAAAGGAGGAGATGGTGGGATGGTGGGCTGGGGTACTGGCTCAGCAGCTAAAGCGCCTGCTATACAAGCAAGATGACCAGAGTTCAGAGCCTCAGAACCCACTTAAATGCCAGGTGGGCATGGAGGTTCTGCCTGTAATTCCAGCCTCGGAAGAAAGACACAGGGGGATCCTGGGGAGCAAGCTGATTAGGGAGAGTCGCCATATCTGCAGGCTCTGGGTTTGATAGAGAGACCCTGCCTCAAAGAATATGGTATAAAGCAACCTAGGAAGATTTCCAGTGTCAACCTCAGACCTCCCCATGTAGGTGCACACACATGCACCCCTGACACAAACACCCCCAGCCCCCCATGCATGCAAGCCACACATACACATGAGAAAAAAATGGCATGATTTTTAATTCCTTTTAAATACTAAGCAATGATGATAATTACTGCCATTGCTTGGGGATGTGTAACATTTTCAAGCACTGTCTGAAGCAAATTGTCTGAAAGCCATGACAGCACACAGGACCCCCAGGTTGCTCTGTGGAGAATGGACTGTGGTGGGGAACAATAGGTTTGGAACATGGCCCCTTTGCCTTCTCTTCCAGCCTGCTCTCTGCCATGGCCATAACTGAGCTCCATGATTCATCCCAGCTATGGATGTGACTGGCCTCCACACACTGTTATCAATGGGCACCCAGGTCTCGATTCTTGTTAGTCTCAGTCAATGGGAGACGGTGGCAAAGGTCAGAGGGCATCAGGAGAGACAAGAATGTTTGCTTCTCAAGATGGCTAGCTCTAAGTGTCAACCTAGAGTCACCTGGGAGAAGTCTCAGTGAAGGACTGTCTAGAACAGGTTGAACACACACACGCAATCCATCAGTCAAATGAGGAAACACTCTATAGAATGGGAGAAAATGTTTGCCAACTATGAATCTGACCAAGCATTAGTCTCTAAAACATACAAAGAACAAAGAACACAAGAAAATAAATATCAAGGGAAAAACAAACAGTTAAAAATAGGCCATGGAATTGATGCAAGCACTATGGAAACCAGCCTGAGGTTTCTCAGAGAGCTAAACTAGAATCTCCATAGGACCCAGCCATGATACTCCAGGGCAGGTATCCAAAAGACTCCAGTCTTCCTAGGGAGAGATTTACTCATCTATGTTCATTACTGCTCTACTCACAATAGCTAGGAAACCGAGTTAGCCCAGATGTCTGCCAGCCAATAAGTAGATAAAGGAAATAAACACATGGACTTTTAGTCATCTATAAAGAAAAACAAAATCTGTAGGGAAATAGATCGAACTGGAAAATATTATACTAGGTGAAGCAACCCGGGCCCAGAAAGACAAGTGTGGCATGTTCTTCCTTATATGCAGATCCTAGCTTGAATTTTTAGATTTTTGTGTTAATTTGGAGTAACTGTGAGTCCAGAAGGCAAGAAAGGGCCCAGAGAGGGAGAGGGCAAGGGCAGAGGGGAGAGTAGAACACATATGCTATGAAGATAGCAGGGGTGTGGGATGGAATACTAGGAGTTAATGGTTTAAGCAGGGGTGCAAGGGAGAGGAGAGGGTGAGGATAGATTAATCAAAACCAAGGATATATGAAAAACTTCTATATAAATCCATACTTTGTAAACTAATTAAAATGTAATTTAAAAATAGTTGGAGTTTCACTACAGAGTTCCTGCACAGAGGAACAATGATTCCCAAAAAGACATAGGTTCTTAAATGAAAATATCAGTACGAGGTATGGGATAGATATCTCCCTATCTGTTATTGCTCAGAGAGACCCCAGAAACCCATAACAACATAGGCTATTATCACTGCCCTTGGCTGCCCACCATAGCTAGATGGTAGAACCCAATTGCTGAAGACACCACATTCTTTGCAGGTCATAGAGAAGTCAAATTGGAATTGACTTTAAAAGTTTTTCCCTGCTGGCTAGCTCTTGAGGTTAGCTGGGAGAGAAAAGACATCAATGGTCTCCCCAGCAGCCGATCCTTCATGCTGCAGCACCAACCTGCAAGGAATAATGTGCCCACTGGTACAATAATGGCATGAAGGTTATGGGTGAGGGAACATTAGCCCCCGGAGCACATGACTCTGGCAGGCCTCGCCCTTCTCCCAATTCCCTCTACCTCTCTAAAAACCATTAGATGACGTTCCTGAAGCTAGCCCCCAAGGTCTCTTCCCTTATTTGGCCACTTCCTCCTGGCTGTACTACCAAAATCCAGCCATCAGAAGCCCCCTTTGGCTCACCTAATTAACATGCCCAATTAAAATTAAACACCTCACCCCAGCATGAGGTTTCCCGTTTTGCCTTTATAAACGGCCAGTTTCCTATGTGCCATGTCTCTCTCCTCTCTCCCCAGAGGCAGTCCTTTGTCCTTCTGTACCCCTTCCCTGCCCCCTTCCCCTTCTCCCTAGTCCTCTACCTCCTGTGTTTGTCTCTTACTCTCTGCCCTCTCTCTCTGGGGCAAATAAATCTCTTTCGTGCTGAGAACTTGGCTTTGGGGGTCCCGAACCAATACTTTTCTTTTCAATGGGTTTTTAGATTCAACGAAGGCCTGCCTGTTCCACAGGACGGAATTCATGTCTCTGTACTGTCGATCTGGTCAAAAGCCCATGGCTTAGGAGGTCACAGGCTCCTGGGAGGGGCGGAAGAAGCCACTACTGTTGTTTTGCTAAATGGACATGTTGTCAAACTGCCTATTACATAGTTATGCCCATGCTCTTAGGTTAGTGCTGCCTTCAGCCTTGGCCAGAGAAGCTTCTCTCTGCAGTGGGCAGCAGTTAATGCAGAGACTCAGAGCTGGTCAACGTGCTGAGAACAAGTGTCTAGTGAGTGTTCAGCCCTAATATCTGTATTAATTCCGACTCCCAAGGCTCAGGGAGCACCGTGACAAAGGGCATGAAAGAATGTCGGAACCGAGGATGGGGAGGAGTGTTGCGGAATGCTGTCTTCAGGGCATGCCATGACCTGCACTCATGACCTCACTGGAGCTGTGGTCACCGACACAAGACCAAGTCCATACAATCAGGCAACATTCTAACTGGCAGTGTCAATGGACTAGGTAGGTTATGAAGAGGGGAGCCAGAGGATATAAAAGGAAGAGGGGCATGTTAGGGGTTCCAGTGGGGTGAAACGGAGGAGTTGGGGTATATAGCATCAAATGCATCGTTTATGTATATATAGTAATCAAACAATTTAATAGAATAAAAGTATCCTAGTAATCAAACAATTTAATAGAATAAAAGTATCCTATTAAAAAATACCCAAGTGTGCTGACACATGCCTTTAGTCCCAGCACTTGGGGAGCTAGAGGCAGGTAGATGTCTCTGAGTTCAAGACCAGCCAAAGCTACACAGCGAAACAGTGTCTGAACAAGAACAAAATAAATAACAACATTTTAAAAACCCACAAAATAGTAAATAAAATGTTAAACAAGAATGTTTTTTCTAACTTCCAAAATTTCATGGATATACCCCACACATGTGTGGAGGTCAGAGGACAATTTGTGGGAGTCAATTCTCTGCTTTCACCATGTGGGTCGTCAGGCTTGGTGGCTGTTAGGGTCTGAGAGAAGCCCCCACAAAAGACCAACAGTCATGTATGCAATTGAACAAGAGCATTTATTTCCAGCATGTTGGGGTGGCAAATAGCGACCCTGAAGGGAAGTCGCAAGTTCCTTTTAAGCAGAGTTAGGGGAATTCCAGGGGGGAGGGATTAACCTGGTGCTGATTGGTGGAGGAAAGAGTAGTCTGGGGGCTGATTGGTGGGAGGCTGTAGTGGTTAGGGGCCCATTGGTGTGTGTGGGGGGTAGTGTCTAGGAGCTTGTTGAAGAGAGGGTAGGAAAAGCTATCTTTAGCAAGCAGAAGTCTGGGGGACATCTGCTGAGCCAGCAGAAGGAGCTTCGGGTGCCTGCTGAGTCAGCAGAAGAGGTTTGGGGTGCCTGCTGAGCCAGCAGGAGGCTGGGGGGGCACCTGTTGATTGGTTGCCCCTAAGCTGTGGTTTGCCTGAGAATTGCTTGCTCAACTCCAGCCCGTTCTAGTGAACTGAAACTAAGGCCTGGCCTGCATCAGGGCTGCTAGGGGAGCCTGTTATGGCCCTGGTTTGGCCACCCAGTCCTCTCAGTGGCAAGTGCCTCTGTGGGTCATCTTACTGCCTTTGAGGATACTTCATTTGGAGTTACAGGGGAAAGAAAATGGGACAGAAGAAACACTGAAAGAGATACTGGTCCTTTTCCCAAATGGATGGAAGGTATCAACCCACAGACTCAAGAGCTCAGCACATCCCAAGTAGGCTAAGTACAAGAAACCACACCTAAGCCATTACAGGCAAACTGCTAAAAATCAGAGATAAAGTAGACATTCTTAAAATTCAGCCGGACAGGCTTGGGGAGCTGGCTCAGTTAGTGCCTGGCACACGAGCATGGAGACCTGAGTTCTAATTCTCTGTGCTCGGTCAAACAGCCGGGCATGGCAGAGCTACTACAATTCCAGTGCTGCAAGTAGAGACAGGAGACCCCTGGGGCTTGTGGCCAGATGCTCTAGACAAATTATCAAGCTCCAGGTTCTGCAAGAGACTCTGCTTCCAAACCTAAGGTGACTTGTCACTGAGAAAGACACCTAGACCTAAGCTACGTACCAGGCCCAGCATTTTTTTGTTATACAGAAAAACTGACCAAAGCTGGGTACTTACACAGAAAGATTGCTTATTGAGCTCATGTTTTGGAAGCCAATAGTCCAAAATCAGTGGCCAATGGTTTTGGCCTTTGATGAGATGCTAGTAGAGGATAAGATCATGGCAGGAACAGGTGAAAGGGAAGAAACACATCAGACAGGAAGTCACAGGGTGATTCAGGCTCAGGCTGTGCCTCATGGAGCAACTTGCGTTTGTATTTTGTTTTACCTTATGTCATTTTGTCTGAGATAGCACCTCACTGAGTAGCCCAGGGTTGAATGTCTTTTTACAATGAGAGGTGTGCTGCAGAGACTTAAAACTGGCTGTATTCATCACTTTTCTGTTTGCTGTGATAAAACATCATGACCAAAAGCAACCAACAAAGGAAATAGTTTATTCTGGCTTGTGGTTTCAGAGGGAGAGTCTGTAATGTCGGTCTGTGATGGTGAGGGCAGCATGGAGGCTGGGGGTAGGAAGCTGGGATCACATCTCATCTACACACAGGAAGCAGAGGAAGCAGGGTGAAGCTATAAACTCTCAAAGACCAACCCCAATGACATACTTCCTCCAACAAGGCTCCACCATCTCAAGGTTCCTTTACCTCCCCAAATAGTGCTGCCAAGTGGGACCAAGTATTCAGATACATGAGCCTATGGAGGACATCTCTCATTCAAACCACAGTGGTCAAGAGACTGAGTGACTACTGCTGTGGCATAATGGTCCATTGGGAAAGAATCAAGCCTCTATGAGGCTCAAAGAGCATGGCAGAAAGGAGCATAAAAAATGTGAGAGATATTGTGTGGTTATTTCCACCTAATTGAAACAGTCTCTCCTGGAGGGGAGGCTCATTAAGGTTCAGAAAGTAAATACAACTCACAAGCTCTAGGAATCTCCTGAAACTTACAAGACTCACAACACTCCCTACCCAAGGTTATGTAAACAATAACAATTGCTCTGGCGAGGAGAATCTTCAGCCAGGTGAGCTACCCTCAAGTTGTCCAGTGATGCAGCCTTTAAGGGTTGTCATTCACACTAGGGTGGGCTTTTGGTGATGCAGCTGCTTGAGTCATCTTCTGTAAGTAACTCTCATGCATGCACCTGTAAATCATCCCAGCAAACTCACTAGTGCACTAAGCCAGACTTGGGTGGAATTGTTTCTTTGGTGTGCTCTATCTGAGGTAAACAGACATTTGTTCCTGTCTCCCCACAAAAAGTCATATAACACCCAGGCTGCCTTCAAATCTGTGATCCTCCTGCCTCAGCTCTCCTAGTGCAGGTATGTAGCACCACACCTGGCCACAACTACACCTTGCACTTGCAATGCCTAAGTCAGTGGTGGCAACTAGAATATGTTAATCCCTTCTGGGGGCATACCTTAACCCAACAACCTCTCAGCAGGCCCTGCTCTTAAAGGTCCCACCGCTCACCACCATCACTTTGAAGACCAAGCCTCCAACACACAAACACTTGGGAAGCAAACCACAGTGGAGCCATAGCAAACCACTTAGATTCTCATTTCTCCCCAGTTAGCACAGATTAAAGAAAGATTAACATATGACCTTGGTGAAGGTGTGAGGAGACACACTGCCCTTCTTTCTGGTGGCCATATAATTGTTAAACTCTATGGAAAGCGATTTGTCAGCATTTATGAAAACTGCAAACGGGTAGAGAGAGAGAGAGCAAATCCCCTTTTTGGACTCTGGGCATGTTGCAAAATCAGACCTGTACAAGGTGATTCACTGCAGCTTTGTTTGCAATAACAAGAAGGCTGGAAAGAATCTGAGTGATCACCAGTAGGGCACTGGTAAAGTAAATACTCCACATGCAATGGAAATCCTACCATGATCCAAGAAAAACAGAACAGGGTTTATGTGTGGACATAGAGTGATTTCTAAGACACGTCAGTAATGAAAATGCAAGGGAGAAGTAAACTAAATTTTTGTCATAAAAATAAAAAGGGCAGAGAATATATAGATATGCATGTATTTGCTGAAACATATATTACTTATAAATGTGTACATGTGCATGTATCTGGAAAAATACCCAGAAGATCAGGGAGGGGAACTTTGAGGACTGGATGACAGGAGTGGGAGGCAGGAAGAAGGTAAAGCAACCATAAACAAAAACAAACACAGACGGCAAGAGACAGTTTGTAACAAAAGATCTCAATGCAGCCAACTTCCTGTGCTCTTTCTGGATGTCACACTTCATCTTCTAGAGAAGGAGAGATGTTTAGGAAGTACAAAGAGAAAATCCAGAGGGAATTTAAACCCCCAAAGTAGACTGTTCACCAAGCTAAAGAGGCAAGATCCGAATTAGGGCTAAGTCTACCAATCACTTTGGCTTAGGAAGTGGAATCACTCATGGAAGGCAGTTTATAAAGAATGTATCACTTTGTTTCCAGTGGGTTTTTGTGTGTGTGTGTGTGTGTGTGTGTGTGCATGTTCAAAAAAAAAAACTTATTAACTAGAGGCTGGGGAGATGGCTCAGTGGTTAACAGTACTGGCTGCTTTTCCAGAGGACTCGGGTTCTGTTCTCAGCACCCACATGGCAGCTCACAGCTGTCTGTAACTCTAACTCCAGGGGATCCAACACTGTCTTCTGGCCTCTGTGGATACTGCACACATATGGTTATATACACATATGGAGGTAAAGCAGCCACACACACATTTTTAGAAATTAAAAAACTTATAAACTATTATATTAAGATACTAATAGTCACAGGCATTCTCTCCTCATTTGTGTGAGCTCTATTGTTATGATCCCTGGATGAGCTTATGTTCAAAATAGGAGCTGCTAAGCACTGATGGAATTGGATGCCTTCTTTCTCCTACAGCCTCAGCATTTATGACCAGAATGGATGTTATCTTCTAATATAAACTGACTAAACTTTCTACCTCCTAATGCTTATTTTGAAGCACCTTGACAGCCAGGCAAAGGTGACCACTGAGGCCTCCTGCCAACCTCTCCTGCCTGCCTGCTCTCTGTGTATGTGTGTCCACGTGCACTTTTCCTGACTCTGTAACCAGGACTGTAACCACCCTGGGCAGCCGGCCAGGGCCTTGGTTCTGTTTGCAGAGTTGCCTAATCTTGCTAGTGTTTAGCAAACAAAGCCAGGCTCTTAGAGCACAAACAGCATAGGACCCTCTGGCCTCTTCTGACCCGCAAAGGTCTGTCTCCAAGCACTAAGAAAATGCTCTCAAATTTAGCTTTCTTGAAGGTGAACAGGAACCTTTAAAGGAGACAGGACAGGACCAGGGATACAACTCTGAGAATACAGATCACTGCTGGTAGACCTGGCTGGCTCAGTGGAATGAGAGGAGATGTCTGTGCCATCCTGCCCTTTCTCTTCTGATGCCAGTACTTCCCAGCAGTGTGGAGTCCATGACCTAAGGGTCATCCTCGTGGTGAATCTGTCCTCTGTCTCCACAGTCCCTTACCCTTAACCTCTGTGCATCTGTAGAGATCCAGAACTAAACAGACCTGTCATTTTCCCAGCCTGAGGTTGAATATCTCAGAACATCTGTCCTTGGCCCATCAAGAAGCTTCCCCAGGGCCAAGGCTGGGCAAAGGTGTGAATCTCCATGGTCTTCAGGACAAAGTGAGGGATCTGTTCTCACTTTGATGTTCTCAGCCCCACTACTGCCTTGGCGTTCGGCTCTGTTCAGTCCTAGGAAAGACGTCCTACTCTTTGGTACCTCTTCTGGGAGCCTTGGAGGTCCAGCCTTGAGAAGACAGAACATATTTTTGGATCTTCACAGGGTAGTGTCTCCATGGAGAAGTCACACAGGACCACAGTCTTGGACCACAACTGCTTCTCTCCACTGGGCAAGCAATAGGTGAAGAAGAACTGGCCAACAAGAACAAGGGAGTCTCCTAGGCCAGGTTCCCCATCTCAAGTCCCAGGCCATACATTCCCTCAAAGTCCTGAATCCAGATGCCTCAAAAAACATCTTATACAAGCAGGTGTGGTGTATCACATACCTACAATCCCAGCTCTCAGGCAGCTGAAACAGAAGGATTAGGAGTTCAGCCCTAGCCAGGGCTACCCTGTCTCAAAAACAAACAAACAAAACAGCTTCAGAGGCTAGGAGAGGTAGTATACACCTGTAATCCAGCACGCAGGAGGCCGAGGCAGAAGAACAGAGAGTTCAAAGCCAGCCTAGGCTACATAACGTGTTCAAGGTGTGACTGGGCAACATGAGACTCTGCCAACCTTCCATACACACACCAAAGGGGAAAAAAGAGTAAGTGACACTGACCAGACCACGGTGTCATTGTGGCTGACGCTAATTCTCAAGAGCACCAGAAGGTGCCTGGTGTGACAACCTTTGAAGACTTGATACAAAATGAGAATGGAAACAAGCCTGTTGATAATCTATACATTGATTTCACATGAAGTGATCCTGTTTTGTATATGTTATTGTCAATGTATCATTAAAATTTATTTCCTGCCAGGCCTGGTGGTGCACACTTGTCATCTCAGGAGGGTGAGGCAGGAGGATCATGACTCTGAAGCCAACCTGAACAACATAGCAAGACTTGTCTGAAAACAACGGCTAAGATCTGGAGCCAGCCTATTAACAGAGGAACTGATAAAG
>CABHPQ010173885.1:15000-29907 GCA_902168405.1 Peromyscus aztecus | reverse complement strand
AGAAATTTTGGCAATGAAGTCTATCATGTCCTTCACAGAAAGTAGGATAGTTTAGCCAGGCAGTGGTGGTGCACACCTTTAATCTCAGCCCTCAGGAGGCAGAAGCAGGCAAAGCTCTTGTCTGCAGAGTGAGTTCTAGGACAACCAGGGCTACACAGAGAAACCCTGTCTCAAAACAAAACAAAACAAAACAAACAAACAAAAAGCAACAACAGCAACAACAACAAAAAATTAGGACAGCCGGGCAGTGGTGGCGCACGCCTATAATCCCAGCACTTGGGAGGCAGAGCCAAGCGGATCTCTGTGAGTTCGAGGCCAGTCTGGGCTACCAAGTGAGTTCCAGGAAAGGCACAAAGCTACACAGAGAAACCCTGTCTCGAAAAACCAAAAAAAAAAAAAAAAAAAAAAAAATTAGGACAGTTCTTTTTAAACAGGGAAAGCTAGAAAAGATAACTTACTTTTCAAAAACCATTTTCTTTCTTTTTTGAAAAAAATATTACTTGTGTGTGTATATGTGCAGGAGGAGGTCAGAAGAGTATCAGGTAACCTCCAATGATAGGCAATTATGAACTGTCTGATATGGGAGCTGGAAATAGAACTCAGGCCCTGTGCAAGAGGAATGTGTGCTCTTAACCACTGAGCCATGTCTTCAGCCCATTTCTTTTAAAGAAAACCCTTTATTTTATTTTATTATGTATATGGGTGTTTGGCCCGCATATACATCTATGTACCATGTGTGCACAGTGACTTGGATGCCAGAAAAGAGTGTTAAATCCCTTGGCACTGAAGTTAGAGATGGTTGTGAGCTAAACATGGGTGCTGGGAATCAAACCTGGGTCCTCTGGAAAATCACCCAGTACTCTTATCCTCTGAGTCATCTCTTTAGCCCCCAAAGGTAGACTTATTTACTATAAAAAAGCATAAGGATTTAATATGGCTACATACACTTCAGATAACAGATTATGCCATTATATCTATAAAAATATTTTAAAATATTGTCATATATTTGCCAAAGAGTTAACATGTACAATATGCTAATGTACTAGATTGATAAATAATGATGACTTAATAGAAAAATAAAATGGGCATGGTGGCACTGGCCAGTAATCCCAGCACTTGGGAGGTAGAGGCAAGAACATCAGGAGCTCAAGGTCTGGGGCTGGAGAGATGGCTCTGTAGTTTAGAGCACTGGCTGCTCTTCCAGAGGACTCATTCCCAGCACCCACATGGTTGCTCACAACAGCCTGTAACTCCAGTTCCAAGGGACTCAAAACCCTCTACTGGCCTCAGTGAACACCAGGCATGCAAGCAATGTGTAGACAGACATACATGCATGGCAAAACACCTACACACATACAATAACAAATTTAAAAATGAAAAAAAAGTTCAAGTTCATCCTCAGCTACATAGCAAGTGGGAGACCAGCCTGGGCATGAGACTTTGTCCTCAATAAATAAATAAGAACAAAAAACAGAAGGAATGGAAGGGAAGGCACTCAGGGTACAAGACTCACAAGCTGAGCTTAATCCCCAGAACCAGTTAAAAGCTGGATCCAGTTTGTACTCTGACCTCTCCAACGGTGCCTCATCATATGCCCTCACACACAACATGTACATGTGCACACACAAAAGCACATGAATGTTAAAAAAGAGTGATAGCAGTGGACTTAGAAGGGGTTCTCGGAAGTATTTTGGAATGAATAAAGCAAAATTCAGGGTAGTAGGTACAAAAAAACCATACCATTTTTGTGGAGTAAACAGTACCAGAAACCATGTATATATGAAATTGCCTTGAAAAAGGAAAGAAGTCTCTCACAATTTTCTCAAATAAGCAGGAGCAGAAATGGTCATATGAATGTGGTTTCTTTCCAACATGTGTCTAAACAGATAACAAAGCGGCTTGTGGCAGTTCATTTACAAGATACACGCACAACTCTGTCGCTTTCTACCCAGCAGCCTTTGCAGGTACTCGAGGGCTCCTTGCTCCGGGTCTTTCTATATACCCAAAAAAGTTAATCAGAGGGGTTTCCTTACAACCTACTTTTTTTTTTTTTTGCCCTTAATGACTTTTTTTTTTTTTTTTGGCTCCTTTTAAGAAAGAAATCATGGAAACTAATAAAACAACAAACAAACAAAACAACTCATTTTCACCATAAATAGAAAATGAGGATCAGTTCTACACGAAATAACTAGAAAGGAGGAGAAAAAAAATTTTTTAGCTGGGCTGGTGAGATGGCTCAGTTGATAATGGGGCTTGCGGCCAAGCCTGACCACCTGAGTGTGAGATCTGAGTCCTACAGAGGAGAAGGAAAGGACCAGCTACTGCAAGCTGTCCTGTGACCTCCATATGCATATGGACCCAGCCATCCACCCACCCCCACACACTAAACAAATATAATTATAAAAAATATGTTCATTCTTCCTTTGCCTGGCATGAAAGGCTCTTCCATCTCTTTATGATAATTAAGGACCAAAAGATGTTTGCAGAGGGAGTAGCTGTTTCATTGCATTCTTCGAGGTGGTTTGATGCTCACTCTGCTCAGGTACCACCGTCCATGCCCTGGTGGCGCAGCCACAGCACCAAGTCAAAAGCTTGGTCTAAGCCTTATTTCCCCAGTTTGAATACCAGCTCCAGGGAAGGTGTGGCTCCTCCTGTGAGCTCAGACATCTGGGTGGTGCTGTGTTCCTTAAAACATTCCAGGCTAGGTCTTCCAGAGAAGGCTGAAGTCCCCCTAGACATTTTGAACAAACAAAATCAGGAGATGATGCTCAGGTCCATGCTTGAGCGGTCATGGAAAATAAGTCACTGCTCCCTTCCTTTCCCTCACTTAGAAGAATGAGCTCACGTGTGGGGGAGCTAAACAGATGTTCAAAAGGCAGTGTGGGATAGGTAAAGGTCCTTGGAAGGGAAAAAGGCTCATCAAGAGGCCATTTAAAGCATCCTGTCTTGTTTCTCAAGGTTGGGAAGGATCATAAGAATAGAAGAACTGAGCGAAGCTTGCTTCCAAAGTGGTGGCTGGTAATTATAAAGTGATGGTTATCTGTGGTTCCCCCAGGAAGTGCACAAATTACAGAGTGTCAGTTCCATATGAGTTCCTCCTGAGAAAAACAATTAGGGACATTTGACACCTGGACACACCTGGGTTCCCCCATCTTAGTCTGAGGCAGTTTTGTCTCAGAATCTCCTGTAGACCCCTGTAGTCTCCTTTCCCTCCTTCCTGACTCTCTCCGGTGAAGGTTGCTATTCACAGGTCTCCCTCTGCCTTCTCTGTGGCTCCAGAGAGATGAAATGGCAAGAAAGTCAACACGGATGAGGTCATGGAAAGCAGATGCTGGGTCCACACTCTTCACACAAGGCAGTCTTTCATTTCTTTGGAAAATCCCACCACGGGGCCCCCATGGAGAAATGGTCGCCCCCAGGACTCCTGTTTACTTAGCGCTGGCCTGGGAGGCCTGGGCTGGTTGACACAACACCACCCTTTTTTAAACCACATTAACCTCAAGTTGGCAGTGTACAGAAATAAGAGTTTGTGTGAGGGGCTCCAACAGGGGAAGCCCATGGAATTTTCCTACAGCCATTTTGACTGCAACAGGAGCAGCTCTTTGGCTTACAGTTGTTTTGATGTGGGGACGTTTTGAGTCAACCCAAACCTTAAAGCTTCAGCCTTAAAAAAAAAAAAAAAAGTAAGAGCACAGATACCTTTATCCCCCTCTTGAGCCTCACCCTTACTGATCTTTATGATTAAACAATATTCCATAATAATATACCACAATTTCTTAGTTCATCCATTGACAGATATCCAGGCTATCGTGAATACTGTCACAACAAACATGAACAGTCAGAAACCTCTAAAGCAGTGGTTCTCAACATGCGGGTCATGACCCCTTTGGGGTTGAATGACCCTTTCACAGGGGTTGCCTAAGATCATTGGAAAATACAGGTCTTTATAATTCATAGGAGTAGCAAAATTACAGTTATGATGTAGCAACAAAATGATTTTATGGTTGGGGGTGGGATCACCACAACATGAGGAACTGCACTAAAGGGTCGCAACATTAGGAAGGTTGAGAACCACTGGCCTAAAGCAAGCTGATTTGGATCCTTTTGGATGTATTCCTAGGTATGGCATAGCTGGATTCTATAGCAATTCTATTTTTCTTCCTTCCTTCCTTCCTTTTTTTTTTTTTTTTTTTTATGAACCCTATCCTGGTTCCCATAGCAAATGGACTAATTCACTTTTCAGCCAACAGTGCACACAAGTTTCCTTACCCCTGTAGCTTCATCAGCACCCCACACCTTTGATGATAGCCATTCTGACTGGGGTGAAACGGAATCTCAATGCAGTTTTGATTTGCATTTCCCTGATGGCTAAATATACTGATTTTTTTCCCCTGCGTGTTTACCACTTGTATTTCTATTGGTAAGTACTCAGGTCATTTTTTTTCCACATGTTGGTTGGGTTATTTGTTCTTTTGTTATTCAAGTTTAGTTCTTCATATATTCTGAATATTAATCCTTTGGAAGATGAGTAGCTGACAAAGATTATAAAGCTGAAGCTGTCCTTGAACTTGGGACACGTATCTTATGGTAGCTTTGATTCCTTCGTGCTCTGGCCTTAGCTTCCTGAGTGCCAGGGTTACAGGCATGCATCACCACACCCAGCTCTATTTAAATGTAAGTAGCTCATAGCTAATGCTTTCTTTAGAATGACTTTTGCTTAACCCACTGCTTCTGGCAGGCTGTATTTCTGGTTTCTTTTGATCTAAGGATCTTTAAATTTCTCCTTTGCTTTCTCTAATAACCACATAGCATATAATACGATAACCGCATTATAATCCCAAACCATATCACCCACCCATTGTGCAGTCTCCATGTGCTTGGATGGTTTCTGTTGCTTTTATTTCTAGTTACTTACTATGACCTAATGAGAAGTACCGTATGATTTCATCCTCTGTAGTGTTTAAGTCTTGCATTGTGGCTTAAAATAGGATTGTTTTGGAGAAAAATTCCGTGAGCTGCTGAAAAGAATGTGCAGTTGTTGAACAGAATGTCTGCAAGTTCTGTAGATAGCTGTCTGTTAAGTCCATTTGATCTGTAGTGTAGCTTAACATTACTCTGGTTTCTCTGCTGAATTTGTGGGGAGGGTATGGGTGTTTTATCTATTGGTGTTGGTACGGTACTGAAGTCACCCATTATTGCATAGATGACCCTCTATATCCCATAGTGTTGGTTTTATGCACTCAGTGCCCGAATTTTTACAACCACATTATCTTCTGGATGGGCTGTTGTTCCTTTTATTAGTATGTGGTGACTTTCCTGTCTCTTCTATTGGTTTTGACTTGATTTCTGTGTTGTCAGATCTGAGGGTAGCTGTTCTTTTTTGCTTCCTGGTTACATTTGCTGGGCATATTAATCTCCATTCTTTTATTTTCAGCCTGTATGTATCTTTGCCAGTGAATGAGGTGGGCATTTTGCAGATAGCAAACACTTGCATATCTTTTGAAAGTAACCACCTAGTCTGAGTCTGTTAAGTGAAGAATTAAGACCATTTACATTCAGGGATATAATTGAAAGGTATGAACCAACGTCTGTCATTTAGTTTCTTAAGGTTTGATGCTTTCTTAGTTTTCATTGGCGTGGCTGATCTTCTAGTGAGATTTCTTTCTTTCTTTCCTCTCGTGGCTGTGTTTGTCTTCCTCTTTGCTGCATAGGATTCCCTTAAGTGTCTTCCTCAGTGCTGGCTTAATGGTCATGAAACCTTTATGTATGAGAGTCTTAGAGGATTTTATTTCTAATTTAATTTGGAAGGATAGTATTGATAGATATAGTAAACTAGATTGACAGTTATTTTCTTACAGGGCTGGAGAGACTTAATCTGTAATTTCTTGGCCTTCAGGATTTCTGCTGGGACAGCTGAGATCCTGATGGGTCTGTCTTTGTAGGCAACTTGGCACTTCTTCCTTGAAGCTTTGAAAGTTCCCTCTTTATATTCTACTCTTGGCGTTTTATCTATAGTATGGTTTCCAGGGGTTCTTTTCTCATCATGTCTCTTTGGGATTCCACTTACCTTCCATACCTAATGTCAACTAGATATTGAATATGACTATACACCCTTCTGTAAATACTTCAGTGTTCACACATTAATTGCAAGTTTTTGCTTTGACATAACAGGATGCAGCTGTACTTTGTGAGAACAAAGTTGGTCTCAAAAGCCATCAAGATCAGAATGTGAAATTCCCTCTCACTGTTGTAACTGCATCAGAATAAAGATATATAACTTCCATTATTAAGTTCATTCCTGGCCATAGTCATTGTATCTACCCATGGATGATGATAATTATTTCCCTAATTCAGTCATACTCCTATATAATTATTTCATAACCTAAAACCAATTTAAATTCCACAGGTAACTATCAACATACCTTACATAAAACAAATTGGGAAGAACACACACACACACACACACTGCTGTTAATGGTCCTCATTGCCATGGCTAGGCATGAGGTCCCGAAAGCGAGTTCTGTAAGCAACACATGCCTGTTGCTTCTTTCTCCTTGTACTCATCCAGTGTTCTCACATGGCTGTAGTTCTTGACCTGGTGGGTTGACTCAACCTTTGTCCTGGGTCATCTAATCTCAGTAGCTCTTACTTTTTTTCTATTTGTACTTTCACTGTGAACAACACGTGGTGCTCCTTGCAACCACTGTGCAGCAAGATCCTGGCTTTCCCTTGGTCATTAGGTTCAGTCAGCCTGCCTACAGAGCAAGCCCTATCTATGTTCTGCTTGCCTTCTCGGTGGCCCAAGGATTCTCAAATGGCCAGATGGCAGTCTGATGCTCCATTCTGATGAAATTGGAAGAGTCCCTCTTCTGGGGAGGAAGGCCTCCAAACCAGCACAGGCCTACGCTAGTGTGAAAACAGAGTATCTGGGTTGGTTATTCACTGTGAGACGAAGAGGAACCATCCCTACTTCCAGCCCTTCATTCCCAGACCCAGGCTGAGGGCTACAGGACTCCTGGCTACGGACACACTGCGTCATATGTTGGTTGCTGCGTCAGAGCCTGTGCTACATCTTGAGGTGCACAGCCTGTCTTTCCAGGTGTTCTCTCTCGTTGGAGCTGTCACCGACTCCTCAGCAGGCCTTTCCACTGCTCCTTGGGCCCGATGCTTCCAAGGGATGGAGCACGTGGTAGACCGGCGAAGTCCATTCTCAAGGCCACTGCGGAGCTTCCTTAGCTTCAGAAGGAGTCCCAGCTGTGCCAATGTTCCCAGAGGATGGAACAGAAAGGCCAGAGGAGGGGGCGGGTACCAAGAGGCTGTACCCCATTTCTGACAAGAAAAAGTCTACCCCCTTGGCCCCACCTAAAGATCCTTCCCTCCCTCATATAGGCCTTCTTTTCCAGCCCTGGCTACTTTCTCTGCACTGACTAACCTCCCACTGCCTGTCAGTGCCTCTGCTGTCTCCTCTGCCTCCTTTTAAAGTCCCTTTCCAGTTTGTCCTGCTTCCCTCCTCCAAGCTATCTGGGGCTCCGTCTATGCAGGCCAGTCAATGGTTCTCCTCTCTCTTCCAAGCTTCTGCAGTCCTGATCTGTCCTTTCCTCTGGGGACTAGACCAAGGTGCTGTTTTGGTCTGAGATACTTCCCGAGGTGCCTAAACATCTGGTCACATCAACCCCCAGTGTGCCCCGTGGCTCAGCAGATACAGGCGCTTGCTGGACAGACAAACCTGGCAGCCTGAGTGCTTTCCCTAGAACCCCTGTAGGACAGAACTGACCCCACAAACATGTCCTCTGACCTCCACATGTGAGCATGGCTACCTGCTGCACCTCCATCCCACATCATACACACCAAATAACAACAACAACAACAACAACAACAATAAACAAAAAGTCCTTTTGCTCCGGAGCAAGGAGGCAGTTGGCTACGTGCCAACCGTGACTGTGTGTTGCCACATTTGTCTCTGTCACGTTGAACACGAGACCTGCTTGTTTGTCTGGGAGTTTGCATCCGTAGAGGTTGCCGTGTATCCACTGACAAAAGACAAGGGATGTCCGCATATCAGGCCTAGAGAAATAGCTGGTCCCTAGTGGGGTGCTGAGTGACAGATTGCAGTCACAGTGAACCCATCAGCTCAGCACCCAGGCAACCGGACTTGCAGGGAAACCAAAGTTTATTAAAGTGGTGAAGATGAGGGGCGCTGGGGCTGCTTGGGACAACATCTGCGGGTACACCCTGAGGTGGGGTGAGTGAAGAAGATGTTTTACCCTCACGGGCACAGTCTTTTCATACCACACAGGGAACTGGAGATGGGCCCCCAGACACCGGGAATCTTGCCAAATATAACATGCCCATCCCCATGCCCTCAACATTGTCTAAAGGGAAGAGCATTGGTAGGGTCCACTAGCAGGAAAGGGAACCACAAGAAAATGATGAGGACTTGAAAGAAAATGTAGCGACTTTCAAAGTTAAAAAAAGCAAAGGAGTGTTTCCAGTTCTAAATTCTGTCCAGTGAAGTGGTATGATTAGAAGAGAATGACAGAGGGCAGGAGAGAGCAGAGCCACCTGGAGGGACGGTGAAACAAGCCACCGACAGAGAATGGACAGGCGATGGGTGCCTATAATGACGGTAAATAGGTAGATGGGTGATATATAGATGACTATTAGACAAGTGATAGGTAGAGAGAATTGAAGAAGTACAACTCCTCTGTCCTTTGTGCCCTTTCAGTTAATCACAAAGGACTCAAGACTGGGCTGGCTGCTTTGTCTGCTAAGGGGTGAAGGCTGGGAATGTTCTGATCAGCTCCCGCGTGGAGTTTCAGGGGAGCGGCTTTCTTGTCTGGTAGAGAAAAGTCTAAACAGCCATCCTGCTGTGGCGAAGCCTTCCTTTCATTCTTTCCTCCTTTTCTTCCCAAACCCCATCTTAGCCCTCTCTGGTCCAGGTGCACTGCCACGGAGCTGCTTCCTCCGAGTTGAACCCTTCCCTCTTGGGAGAAGGACCAAGGCTCGCAAGGACCAGGAAATAAAAAAACAAAACAAAACAAAAAAAAAACTAGGAATTACAAGTCCTACCCCCAAGGTTGTATAAGCAGAAAAACTGCTGGAGAGGGGGGACCCTCCACTGGGCAGGGCTGTCTTCAAGTTGTGCAGGAGGAAGCTCTGGGGATGCAGCCTTTGTGAGTCATCCATCACCCATGCTGGGGTGAGCTTTTCACCAATGCCTTTGAGTCACCCATCCCCTGTAAATAACCCCTCACCCACACTTCTCCATGTAACCCCAACACTCTCATTGGTTCACTAAGTTAGACTTGGGTGGAAGCGTGTCTTTGATCTGCCATGGTGCCCCATCTGGAGCAAACAGATGTTTAGTCACACCCCCCAGGACAAGGCATACAACATGCAGCACAACTGGTCGCTGAGCAAAGTTGAATGGTGGCACTCAAGGTCACTCAGAGAGTTCAAAGGGAGACTTCCCATCTTGGGATTGTAAGCCCTGCTTTTAGGTTTAGCTTGCTCTTTCACTGCCCATATAGACAAGGTCTTAGTTTTCCCCATTGGAAATGAGAGGCTGGCCTGCGTCCGCATGACCCTGGTTATTTTCCAGGGACCGTAGTCAATCGTGTGATGTTTTGAGGATAATAGTACTTTGATAAATGAGACTGCAAGCTGAAGATGGCCATAGGAACATCTGGGGAAGCCCATGTGTGTTGGCCTGAAGCTGGACGCCCACCCTGCTGGACCACATGGCCTTTCCTGCAGGCGTCTTTCAGAAGAGGAAGTTGCTGGATTCTAGAGGCCTTCCTAGGTGAAGATGAGCAAAATAAGATGAGATAAGGAGAATGCCATCCAGGAGTATGAAGGATAGTGCACTCTCTCTGACCTGAGACCTACGGTCACATCCCTGACTATGTTGGGCTGTATCAGCCACTTCAGCTGGACCTCAAAAGCTGATTGTAAGCAGGCAAAGCCTTCTGGACATAGCCACACCTGACCATCTTAAATGATGCTCATGAAGATCTTCCCTCATTCCAGTCTTTTCCCGAGTCTTCCAAAGTTTTCCCAAGACTCTCTGGCCAGTGACATTCAGGGAGGTTCAGGCTGTCTCATAGTGACAGGTTGGCCTGCCTGGCTCTTGGAATCAGAAAAAAGGGGGCAGTTAGAACACATAGGATTAGCCCTTTTGGTCTGATTCTCTGGGCTATAGTTGCCTCCTTCAAGAAGGGGTCAAGATGTAGCTTGTTTGGTAGAGTGCTTGTCTAGCACGCACAAAATCTGGAGTTTGATACCCAGCACCCCATAAACCAGATGTGGTGGTAGAGGCCAGTGGTCCCAGCACTTGGGGTGTAGAGGCAGGAGTATCATAAATTCAAGGTTCTCTTTGGTTATATAGCAAGTTGGAGGTCAGCCTGGGATACATGAGATGCTCTCAAAGAAAGAGAAAGAAAGGAAAGAAAGGAAGAGAGGGAGGGAGGAAGAGGGAGGGAGGGAAGGAGGTGGCTAGATATATTAGTACACACCTACTTCCAACTGTCTAGCTAGAGGATTGATTGAGTCCAGGAATTTGAGACAAGCCTGGGCAGCACATCCAGACTTTGTCTCAAAACAGAAAACAAACTAAGCAATTAAAAATAAGTGACAAATTATCCATCTTTGGTGAAGGATTAAAAAGTCCCCCAGTGACTGAGAGCAGAGTCAGGACTTAGACACTCATGGAGATGGTGAACTCAGCCCTTGACAGTTGAACATTGGGGCTTTGGAGCCCAGCTGGCATGGCCACAGGCCACTCCAGGAGGTCTGGATGGAGTATGTCCTGAGTCATCTCAGGCATCCAAGGCCAGGGGAGTCATGCCTGGGAGTGATGAACACCTTGGCTAAGACCAACGTCAGTGCTATGTCTGGAAGGTGAGTCAGGGGCCCACAGAATGAAGCTTTCACATTCCTGGAGATGGCTTCGTCTTCCTGTGTTTCCTTCCCAAAGCAACCTCAATGGAACATCAGCTTTCCATAGTTCCCAGACACAGCCCAGCTTGAACCCCAAACTCCCGTGGGATTTCAAAGTGTCACAGGCTCTCTAACTCCCTTCTGTCCAGTCTGCAGTCATCTTTCCAGTATTTATGGAGTAACTACTATGCACCAGGCTTTGTGTCCCAGCCCACAGCAGTCCTCAAGACACGGTGTCCCTTCTGCCCTTAAACATTCTACAGTCTAGGCCTAGAGGACTCGAAACAGCGAGGAAAAGCAGACTTCATTTTCTGTGGCAGGGTCTCACTAGGTAGCCCTAGCTGGCCTCGAACTTACTCTGTAGACCAGGATAGTTATGAACTCATAGAGATCCACTTGCCTCTGCCTCCTAAGAGCTGGGATCAAAGGCATGGGCCACCACACCTGTTGAGACAAGCATTTCTTGCCACTTGCTACAAACTCTGAATTAGTTGAGGGTTGGGGAGCTCCAACAGAGGGGAGTGGAGGGAATCAAGGATAGAGGTGCCCTGGGGGTTCAGGGCTTTGCTTTGAGACTAGTTCTTAGAGAACTAGGATGCAGTCCCAGGTCCTGGGGTAACCTTCCTGGCTGGAGGACGGAAATTCTGACTGGTGCCCTTCCTGACAGCTCTCAGAGTATTGAAGCAAGGCACCCCAAAGAGGGAAAATGTCTCCAGGAATCCCATGGGGGGTGGGGGTAGGGAAGATGCTGATGCCTGGTGTCATCCAGGGGAAGAACCTACCTCACAGAAAGAAATGTCACTCAGTTCTGACAACTTCTCAGACCATTTTTCTGGGTAGTCCAGAGCCAAGACAGTGATGGGTCAGTGATGGGTGTCAGCTCTTGCTGTCTATTTACACCTGAAGCTGTGTCAGGATGCCCAAAGACAGACGGGCTCACTGGACCTCTTTTTTGTTCCTCTTCCTTCCTTCCTTCCTTCCTTCCTTCCTTCCTTCCTTCCTTCCTTCCTTCCTTCCTTCCTTCCTTCCCTCCCTCCCTCCCTCCCTCCCTCCCTCCCTCCCTCCCTTCCCTTCCTTCCTTCCTCCCCCGCCCCCCATTCTGAGACAGGGTTTCTCTATGTAGCCCTGGCTGTCCCGGAACTTGATCTGTAACCCCAGGTTGTCCTTGAACTCACAGAGATCTGCCTGCCTCTGCCTCCCGAGTGCCGGGATTAAGAGGTCCCATCTGCCAGCCATGTTGATCAGCCAGCCTGCATTGCCAGGAAGCCCTGTCTTGTAAATAACCTGAATGGAGCCTATTGCTCCTTCTCAGAGCTAAGTGCAGCCTGGCAGCAGAGAGAGAGAGAGAGAGGGGGTCCAAGAGCCACATCATCATCAGGGCTCTCCAGTAGCTTCCCTGTAAGAGCCCCCAGAAGACACAGGATACTAGTCTTCTTGGGTAGCAGAAAAGCTGCTAGGATTAAAGCAACACGTCACTGACTGGAGGTTCCAGGCTCTACCTTCATAGACACTGAACCCACTCAGATCCAGAACAGAGGAGACCAGGCCTAGGGTGAGCAATGGCCAGGGCAGGAATATAGCCAAGGGTGTGTGAGGGCCTCCCAACCCAGCTTCCTCAGCCTCTTGATGCTTGGGGAAACAACTTAGCTTTCCTGCCACTCAGGTCTGTCGTCTATAAAACCATGGTAATGGTATAAGGACTCCCCTTACCACCCCCTCCCCCCATCAGATACTTAGAACATAGCCTGGCCCAGAACGTAGCAGTCCTGACAGGAGTGAAGATACTCTACTGGGTCAGTAGGCCCCAGGAATGGAATTCTCTAGACTCTCACATTGGGAGAAAGAAAAGGCTGGGGCCCTGGGGCCAGCTATAGGACAACCTTGTCTCCCTGAAAGAGATTTCATACAGCTCAGACCCCTTTGTAAGGAGATAGTGAAGGGTTGGACCCTATGTTGACTGAGACTACTTAGTTATGCATCCTATCAGGTCCCTGGGAAAATGGACCGTCAGGGAGGAGTGTGGTGGTGGCAGTGTGTTATCACTGGACCTTGTCGGTCCTCTTCCCAGTGTGGTTACAATGATTAAATCTCCTCTCTCTGCTTTTCACTGATTTTTGTCTGTCTAATCGACCTGTTGAGGACAGGAGGCTGAGCCTAGCATGTTAGGGCTGCAAGAGTCCAGACTCTGACCCCAACACCTATGGTGACCTGAAGACTATGCTTTAGCCACTTGGAACAGGTGTAACCTTCATGGGCCCCCACGTTTTATAATCACAGTGACAGCTAGAGCGCCTACAGGACACAGACATACAGACACTCTTGTGCACCATGTCTTGAGGACATTCCTGGTGACTCTAACAGCTGCAACCTACAGCAGCATCTTTATGACAGGCCAGGTCACACAGTGCCACCTTGGCCTCCTTTAGCTAGACAGAACAGCAGCCAAGAAAATAAAATTGCTCTGCGATTTCTTTCTTTCTTTCTTTCTTTCTTTTTTTTTTTTTCCAGATCTGAGGACCGAACCCAGGGCCTTGCGCTTGCTAGGCAAGCGCTCTACCAATGAATTAAATCCCCAACCCTGCTCTGCAATTTCCAATGGACAGAATTTTTAGGCGACATCTGGAGATACGTTCTGGAGTGATGGGACTGGGTTAAAGAGCATAAAGCTTGTGTGTGTGTGTGTGTGTGTTGCCATGGCACATATGTAGAGGTCAGAGAACCACTTCTGGGAGTTGGTTCTAGCCTTCCACCTTCTTTTAGACCAGGTGTCTTCTCTTGTTTTGACCTCTTCAGTATGTACTCTAGGCTAGCTGACCAGTGAGCTTCCAGGTGATTCCCCGGTCTCCTCCTCCCATCCCATCTTAGGAGTGCCTAGAACTACAGCTTTGTAGTACTCCTTATTTTTTTGTAGCACTGTTTTCTTATGTGGGTTTCGGTGATTTGAACTCAGGTTAGCAGGCTTGCACAATGAACACTGCTACCCACTGAGCCTTCTCGCAGCCCATGTGAAGCCTCTTTTCGGGCAGCCAGCCGTATTTATTTATCTAGTGGCTGGCCCAACCTTACCCCAACCACCTGCCCCTAGCACTTAGCATCCTGAGTGTTTGGAGATGATTAAAGATGGGGCTGAATTGTCTGCTGGTTGCGCTCAGAGACCGGAGGCGGAGACGTGGAATGCAGTGGGAACAGGAAGAGGGACCAAGCAGGCCAGAAGGAGGGGGAAGCACCTGAGGCTCCCGAGATAGCATCGGACAGGCTACTTACCCTGATCTGATCTTTACACCGGGTAAACATGTATCAAAATGGCACCCTGCGCTCCATCAATACAGGCAATTATGAGTCATTAGAACGACAAAAAACAAAGAGCAAAAGGTGTTCTCCCCTCTCCCCAAGGCTCAAGGATTATCACAAAAGTGGAGGCAGAAAGATTGTAAGAGCCAGAGGCTGTGGACAACTACAGCAAATCAATGTTTTCCGGACACAACAGGGCAGTACCATGTAAGAACTCAGTACAACAGGGCAGTTCCACGTAAGAACTCAATGGTTATGATGGCATCTACAAGACCACCTGCACAAGATCGGGCTAGACCAAATCCCAGCATGGAGAGGGGAGGTGGGCAGGAAGTCCCCCTCCTAGCTGAGGAGTCCTTGGCAGCTGATGGCTGTTGGGAAAGGGATAGCTCGTTCTCTTTAAGGCTGTGACCCCCTGGTAGATCAACCACACTCCAGGGTAGCATTTAGACAGTACAAATAGGATTTGATGGGTTAAAAAAAAAAAAAAAGACTTGAAGTTAGGTGGGAAGGAAGATGAGGTTGGAGCTGGGAAGAGATGGGGGAGGGAAGTGAATAGGATTAAAATAGATTGTATGAAATTTTCAAAGAATTAATAACAACATTATTATTATTTTTAAAATGTTCTAAAATGGGCATAGGAGCTGTAAAAATGGCTGGAGGGTCTAGGAACACCCA
>CABHPQ010173885.1:0-10000 GCA_902168405.1 Peromyscus aztecus | reverse complement strand
AGTACCAGTGGAGGCCAGGATGGGGCGTCTGTTTTCCTATAGCTGGAATTACAGGTGGTTGAAAGACACTATGTGGGTGCTGGGAACAAAACTTGGGTCCTCTTTGAGAGCAGTAAGTGCTCTTAACCACTGAGCCATCTTTCTAGTCCTATTTAGAGCAGTGGCAACTTTAAACTTTTCTTTAGCATGCCATAGCAAATGAAATGGGACCTGGAAAGGACCCAGAGGAATCTGAGGCCTGCAGATCTGACAGTGGGAGCAGGGGCTTAGGGCCCTGGGGAAGGGATTACAACAGGAAGCCTGATAGCTCTGTACTGGGACAAGGGGGTTTGTGGTGTGCAGGCCTGGGTAGCACGAGAAAAGAATTTACTTGATTGCCTCAAAAAAAAAAGTCTAAACACTTTTTTTTTTGCTTACCTGTATTTATTAGTTAATTTTGTTGTTGTTACTTTATTGAGATGGCTTGCAGATACCTCAGGCTATCTTCAAACTCACTGTGTAGCTGAGGCTGGCCTTGAATTTCTCATCCTTCTGTCTACCTTTCAAGTGCTGGGGTCCTAGGGATGGACCATCACCCTAGGCTAGATTCTTTTTTGTTATTGAAGTAGAAAACTTAGTATGCAGTAAATTAAGGTTCCTTCTGGGACATGGATCTCAACCTTGGTTAGGTTAGAATCAAGAGAGTGTTTAAAATCCTAATGTACAGTCTGCAACTGAAAAATATGTCTGTGTTGTGGCCCCAAGTGTCTGTATTTAAAAAAACAAACAAACAGTCTTAAAGGAGCTATTCTTAAAAAAAAAAATTAAAGATTTTTTATTTTATGTGTATGGGTGTTCTGTCTGCATGTAAATATGTGTCCCATGTGCGTGCAGTACCCATGGAGGCCAGAAGAGGGGATTGGATCCCTCAGAACCAATTACAGACAGCAGTGAGCTGCCTTGTGGGTGCTGGGCATTGAACCTCAGCCCTCTGGAGGAGCAGCCAGCGCTCTTAACCACTGAGCCATCTCTCCAGCCCCTAAGTATCTGTATTTGTGCATTTTCTGGGCCATGCCAGGGTGCTGCTGAAGTTGAGGACAGAGTTCTGAGGTCCTCTGTCACCAGTGCTGGCACCATTTCTCCCTGGGGATCTCTAGTGGGGGCTCTATGTCTCCGATCTCCTGATCATCCATTTTCTCCCCTTCTGATGAATCTTCTCCCCCTGCCCTTGATCTCAGAAGGAATCCCAGGAGATGTGACAGTGAGGAAGCCCTGAACAGCTGCTGCAGTGGATAAGGGGGAGTGTGGGTGCTGGATGGGGGAGCGAGCAGATGCCACCATGGCCAGGGCTGGAGAGTCCCTATTGTCTCTGCCCCTCCTCTGCTTTTGGACTGTCTGGGGCTAGCCACTCTGTTGATAACTGCCCCAGGTCTCCTGCCTACACTTCCTCCCTCCTTCAGATTGATAAAAAGGCCTTGGAAGTCCCTTTCTACTCATCCCAGATGCGTAGGCTTGTCTCCTGGGAGCTGAGCACACAGTTTCTCTGTGATGGAAAGTGCCACAGGTCAGAGCACATGCCTTGCTGTTGACTTGACGACTGACCTTGGGTCAATTTGTCCCCCCACCTGTAAAACCAGAGAAATGAACTCAACACCATCTCTGATTTGTGTGCAGGCAGCCTGTGTCCTTTTGAGTTAGGCTCCAGGACTCTTTCCTGACCAGATGTATGTGACATCTGGTAAGTGTTGACTGTGTCCTCCCCTCTTGACAGTTCCCCAACTCTAACAGATTAGAAGTGGCAGCAGGGTTAGTAGCTGAGATGGGAACTTGGATTTGTACTAAAGTATTGTAGGAGCCGGGAGGTGGTGGCGCTCAGGAGGCAGAGGCAGGTGGAGCTCTATGAGTTTAAGGCCAGCCTGGTCTACAGAGCAAGTTCCAGGACAGGCTCCAAAGCTACACAGAGAAACTCTGCCTGGGGAAAACAAAAAGAGTGTGTTGTGGGAAGTGGTCCTTCGTGCAGCCTCCTCCTTTTACTTTCTTCTTTAAATATTTTACATTTATTTATTTGTTTGTTTGTTTGTCTACCCCCATGAGTATGTGTGTGCACATGCATGCCTGAAGTGTGTGTGTGTGTGTGTGTGTGTGTGTGTGTGCTGTGCCACAACCAACATGTGGCAGTCAGAGGCCAACTTGCTGGAGCCAATTATTTCTTTTCACCAGACAGGTCCTGGGGATCAAACTCAGGTCATCAGGTTTGTCAACAAGCATCTTTTTCTGCTGAGATAGCTTGCTGATCTGTCTGTCTTTTTTTTCCCCTTTAATCCAAGTATGCATGGATACTTTTTCATTTAAGATAACTATGATCTGAATGTTAGTCTTCAATTTATTTTTCTGAAAATCCTGAAGACAGCATTCAAAGTGAAGTTATAAAGAAGATGAAAACACATCCTTATGGCTTCTTTACTGTGTGCATAAAATGTACAGCATGTGGATATCATATACATTGAGAGAATAATTTAGAATTAGACTGGTCTGAAAGGGGCACCTTCAAAGCTAACCTCCTTTGTCAAAGACAAGAATGATTCTTTCCAAAGGCTCATGTGGGACCTAGAGACTATTTCATTTGAAAGATAGCATTTAGCCTGTCCCTACTGGTACGGGAGGGGACATATATGTCCCATGTGGACTCTGGAGTGTTGCTGGAGGCTTCTGGAGAGTGGGTGTAGTGAAGGGGGCCAGCCAGACAAACGGTGTGGGAGAGGATCCTGTCCTTGAGAGATGTCTGGGCTCTGGGTAGAAGCCCGTGTAATGGGTCTTTACTGTCAGGACAGAGCCCAGGGGTTCTCTGCAGGAGACTTGGAGACAGCAGTACTGCAGGTAGGCAAGGAGACCAGGTCCTCACTGAGAGCAGCACTCTGAGAAAGCCTAGTCAAAGTCAGCATCAGAGACATGGACAAGGACACTGGACACAAAGACATTGGTGCCGCACTCTGATATGGATGGCACCTGGGAGCCACTAGAAACATCAAAAGAGCAGACCTAATTCCCTGAACTGGGGGTGAGGGTGGTGAGGACCAGGATACCAAGTTCTTCCTCTACAGCTAAGGGCTCCAGAGCCTCCTCCTGGTGCCTCAGCTGCAGCCCTCAGAGATGCAGAGACACCACTGACACCCCACAGAGCAAGGTGGACTGTAAGAGCAAGGCTGTAAGCCCCACTACCTCTGGGCGTGTATACAGAGTGCTGCTCTGAGCATTGGAATGTTTTCATGAACTGTGGCCTGCTTCCCACTGAGCCCTCTGTTGACATCTGCCTGGTAACCAAGGTACTACTGCCCAGGCCTATCCTGAGCATTTGTGGGGCTCAGGCCAAGAATGCAAGTAGAAGCCTACATCCTTTTGTTTTGTTTTGTTCTGTTTTGTTTTTGTTTGTAAGACAAGGTCTCAGGTAGCCCAGGCTGGCCTTTAAGTCTCTATGTAACTGAGGATGACTTTGAACTTCTAATTCTCCGGCCACCTCCCTCCCAAATGCTGGGTTTATAGGCACATGCCACCATGCCCAGTGAGGCACAGATTCTTAAGCATAGTAAATTAAGCTTATGACCAAATCGAAGAACAATGTAAATGATTTATTACTGTTCCATAGTTCCCCGGGACAACTGTTATGGATACCGCATTAATTAACGACAGCGTCTCAAAGCACAAATGGAAACAGAAAGAGAAACAAGGAAGTAGACACTCAGTGGGACTTGAAAGGAGCCTTCTGCCCTGTAATGCTATGTAGCATTTTGTTCACCATGTTTGGGGATGGGGTGGAGGAAGGCAAGTGGCCCTTTCTTGATCTTGAACCAGAATCACTGATCTATTTCCATCACTTCCTTTTCCCAGCACTCATCCACCTTAATACAAAGCCCCCACAATGGAGACAGGCTTTCCTGGGCCCTCTGTGATGCCGTTAACTGAAAGAACTGATGCTCAGGTTTTGCATGTTTTTAACCTGTGAGGTATTGAGAGCGTGAGATGCTTCTTGCTGAGTCAGTATTCCATTTCATTTCGTCTTCATCTACGGACCTTAGATACAGAAACTTTAGTTCAGTGGACTCTTTGGTGGACCTTAGATACAGGAACTTTAGTTCAGTGGACTCTTTGGTGGACCTTAGATACAGAAACTTCAGTTCAGTGGACTCTTTGGTGGGTGCACGGCAGGTGTGCACGTGTCTCTATGTGTTGCAGAGGACAACCTGATGTGAGTGAGGTGTTGTTCCTAGGGTGCTGTCTACTTTAATTTTTAAGGCAGAGTCTCTCACTGGCCTGAGAGTCACGGAGTGGACTAGGCTGGCTGGCTAATGAGCTCAAGGATCCTCCTGTCTCTACTTCCCCAATACTGGGATTACAAGCAAGTGTCACCATTCCTGGCTTTAAAAAAAAAATTTTTTTTTAACATGGAGCCTAGTGGACAATAATTTTAGGTCATGGGGACCACCATTCCTGGAAAAGATTAAGCTGGTCGTGCAGAATGGATAATGTTCTAAAGAGCTAGCATTGAATTAACGATTCTCTTTCAGTCTTACCATGTTATCTCTTTGGCTTTCTGAAGGGAAGAACTGGGTGAGTCAATGGGCCTGGGTTCTCTTTCAGTCTTACCATGTTATCTCTTTGGCTTTCTGAAGGGAAGAACTGGGTGAGTCAATGGGCCTGGCATGTGCACACACTTCTGCACACACTTCCACTGTTGTGACACCATCTCCCATGAGGCTCTAACCAGAGCTGAGCAAAAGCCATCACTGTGCTCTTGAGCCTCCAGAACTACCCAGCTGTGGGTGTTTTGTTTCATAGCAACAGAGAACTGGCTACGGTAAGATATTAGACTGTGTGCGGAGCTACCAGGATGTGAGGATCAGGCAGACTGGCTTACTTGACTCTCCCAAACTGGTTCATTAACTGCTGTGGTCTGTGACACCCAGCCCCTTCTCTTCTCCTTGGCAGCACTGTCTGGGTAAGGCTTGCTGTCTTTCTAATCTCTGTTTTCCTGTCCTTATTGGTCCATTCAGCCATGGTAACTGGGCCCAGTGGAGCTTTAACAATGTTTTTGACATCTCCCCAACTCGAGGACCCTACCCATGTCCTACTGTGCCCATCTTCGCTTTATTTCCCTTACTGTCTCCACTAGAGGCCACAGGCTGTGCTGATGGAGATGCTCACTTTTGCCCAGAAACCATGGCAACGGGAGGATGTGAATGAGAGAGTTTCAACAAGAGTATTGGGAAGGAGGTCAGCTGGGGAAGTGCTCACTGCTCCCCTTCCAGAAGAGCCTGGCTATGTGGCTACTTAGTTCAGCTGGTTAGAATGGATAATAGTGATAATAATCAAAGCTAACTTGGTTCTGTATGATGCCTTTAACCCCAGCACTCAGGAGGCAGAAGCAGGCAGAGCTCTCTGTGAGTTCTAGGCCAGCCTGGTCTACATAGTGAGTTCCAGGCCAGCCAAAGCTATACAGTGAGGTTCTGTCTCAAAAGCAAAAACAAAAACAGAGTCCATTCCCTGGTACCAGAGATGGTATGTAAAATACAGGTAATCAAACCTACTGGTTGATGAATAAGAGAGAAGTGAGTGCAGGGTGGACCACATTCTAATTTCTTCCAGTAACTGTGAAAACAAACCAAGAAATAAAAGTCATCCCCCAGATTCAGTGTTTTAGCCTGAAGCAGATGACCCATGATCCTCTTTTTAATGGGCAGGGTCCAGTGGCCCCAACCTTGATATCCTGTTCCTATACGCCAGGTGCTTTTCTTTTCTCCCCGTGGGAAGCTGGTTGCCACACCCACTGCTTGCAGACTTCCCCAAGAGGCTAAAGCCAGCTGTAGCCACTTAGGCAACATATTTAGGGTGCTTGAGATTACACCTAACTCCAGGAAAGCCTGTGAGGTGACATTCCAGAGAGTTCCTCCCCTGCCTTCTTTCATTGAAATTAATTTCAGGTCTCTTCCTGCTAGGTTCGGAAAGAACTCCCCCAGGGGGCAAAGTCCTGCAGAGGGAGGTTCAAACTCAGCTTTAATGACACGTACTCATAACTTAAAAACCATCTTCTGTCAATTATCTCAGGCACTGGGCAAGCTGGCAAGTCACTATTTGTCAATCCTGGGAAGAAAAACAATAGACATGCCAGAGAGTCAAGTCCAACTCAAGACTTGCTGGCCGTTCACGGAGGTGGAGGGGGGAGGCTGCGTTGGTTTTTCAGACAGAGCTGATGAGACAGTAGGCCACCATCGCTGGACTATTGCCCAATAAAAAATAAGGCTGCCTGGCATTTGCAGAATGTGCTAGGAGCTCTCATAAAGGGGGCTGGGCTCTGAATGAAGTCCCATCTTCCCTTTCTGTTAGTTACTCTAGGACTCTGAGTCAATTAAAGGGCAAGTTCCATAAGAGGGATAAGTATTTTCAACAATGGTCTCTACCTCTGAATTTCTTACCCATTCTTCTGCATGCAGGAAAACAGTAAAGAGAGGAGGAATGTCTCTAAGATCAAGGCAGAAAGAATATGTCTGTTTAATCATTAATTAATTCAACAGTCATTCATGATTATGGACACCATTTGCCAGGAAGTCTTTTTTTTTTTTTAAGATTTATTTATTTTATGTATACGAGTCCTCTCTCTGCATGTACACCTTTATTCCAGAAAAGGGTATCAGAGCCTACTGTAGATGCTTGTGCAGTACCATGTGGTTGCTGGGAACTGAACTCAGGACTTAAGAGTAGCTGGTGCTCTTAACCTCTGAGTCATCTCTCCAGCCTCCTGCCAGGAAGTCTTCTAAGAGCAGAGACGACAACGGAGCAGAACAGCCATGGTCTCTGTTTTTTATTGAGTGTTTTAATGGAGGGGGAGGCACAGTAAATAGAAAAGACAGTTCTAATAATGAAGAGTTCTAGGAAGTGAATGGATCAGGATACTGTGATGCACGCGAGGGGACTCGTTGGGTTGAGACATGGCTTGCCGACGTGGCTTGGTAGTCAGGAGAGATTTCATCAAGGAGATACCATCCCTCCTAATAAATAGCTGAACAACTTCAGGAAGCCAGTTGTAGGTGGTGATTTGTGTATGTGTGTCAGGGTGGGGGGCTTCTCCTGGTAGGTGGGAGTGCAAGAGTCACCAGGAATGAGCAAGGTGTCTCTGAGGAAGAAAGGAAGGGCCAAGTGACCAAAGGACAGTGGACTGGGGGAGAGAGGAAGAAGTCACAGAAGAAAGGCAGACGATGTGGATAGAACCAAATCGAAGTGCTAATGCCAACACGATGGACTCCATGCCATTTCAGTCTCGTGATGCTTAATCTAGGTGCCTGTCTGTGAGGAACATGCAGTGCTGATGGGCTGTGAGACCTGAGAGGACTTTAGCTCTGGTCTCACGGACGTGCAGGTGCAAGAATCCTCCATCGCCTTCAAGCTCCTGGGTGGCCTCATCCATATTTCACTCTCACATTAGCTAAGTGAACAGGACAGAAAGGACGAGGCTTTATAACTAGAGCACGCCCACCTAACAGCTCACGTGATGCGGAAGGACAGCTGTGTAGCCTTCTACACTTCCCCGAAATGCCTTTGGCTCCCATGTGAACCATTTCACCTAGCAATGATGGTGATGATCAAGTCAGATTCCAAGAACTAATATCCTATCTTCTCATTGGTCACACCGAGGCTCTCTAGAGCCTCACGGCATGCCCTACCCATTTCCCCCGGCGATTGTTTCCTCTACATTCTGTTGCCAGTTACAGTAGAAGCACTGTTTGCCATTCACACGCCCCACCCACTTAAGGAATCCCCATGCCAACATCCTTGTCGGTAGCTCATCCAGTCCTGACTACGGTATTTCACTAATGGGATAGTCCTCAACTAAAGAAGTCTGAAGAAACTGGGTCTCCTATGTGACAACTTTAGTTTTTAGAAAGCTCACTTGCCTATTTCTCTTCATCAAAATTATGTTTGAGGAACGTCGTAACCATCATTCTCTCTCTCTCTCTCTCTCTCTCTCTTGGTTTTTCTTTTCTTTTTTTTGTTTTGTTTTTTTGTTTTGTTTTTCGAGACAGGGTTTCTCTGTGTAGCTTTGCGCCTTTCCTGGAACTCACTTGGTAGCCCAGGCTGGCCTCGAACTCACAGAGATCCACCTGGCTCTGCCTCCCGAGTGCTGGGATTAAAGGCGTGCACCACCAACGCCCAGCTATCTCTTGGTTTTTCAAGACAGGGTTTCTCTGTGTAACAGCCCTGGCTGTCCTGGAACTCTTCAAACTCACAGAGATCCGCCTGCCTCTGCCTCCCAAATGCTGGGATTAAAGGTGTGCGCCACCACCGCCTGGCATAATCGTAGTTTTTCTTCCCTAGGATGACATTGCCAGTTCCTAAGATATTCTCCCAGTGAAGTTCCCAGATTCTTAAAAGTCTCCAGATTTGTTTGAGTCACAAAAGGGACTTCTTGGCTCATGCAACTGGCGAGTCAGGGGATGCTGCAGGACTGGTCCATTGGCTGGCTTCTCCTGTCTTTGTCTCAGTCTCCCTTTGTGTAGAGTTTAATCTAGCCCGGCAGCTTCAAACTCTGTCAGAGTTTAACTCTGATGTTCTGACTGTGGCTGTTCTGTTTCTCTTCCTGCTGGTGGAACAGGGAGGGGACAGCAGCTGGACCAGGAACAGGTGTCCTGAGCATGGAGTTCTGGTTGCCCAGAATGGAAATGTACCAGCCACCTGGGAAGGGGAGGAGGGGGAGGGTGTGTGTGTGGGGGGAAATAAAAGCTTTGGGGCTAAATAATAGCATTCTAATTCAACCACAGATTTGAAAGCAACCAATTTACCACACTTCAACAGTATGGGGGGACAATCGAGGTCAAATTTCTCCATTTAGTTCCCCAACTAACAACGTAAAGCTTCCAGTCTTGACTCAAATTTTCCTTCATCCTGGTTCCACCCCACCTGGATGAACCAAAAGTGTTCAAATGGTAACGTGTGTGGCGTCTTTGGTGGAAACACTGCATGGTACTTGGGGTAGAGGTAGAATTCTTCTGGAACTTCCCCAGAGCAGATGCCACTGTTACCCTCACTGCAGAGGGGTGTCACACCGTCTAGGACTGGGCCTCTTGTTGGGGATGTCACCTCTGACAGTCAAGATAGAGGTTAGTTTTCTGCTTCCTTCCTTCCTACATCCAGGCTCTGTCACTGGAGTCCTCAACAAATATAGCTGCTGTTCCAGGCTGTGTTTAAGCAAGCCTTTTATGTCTGAGGGCTTTTGAGGATAGAAGATAATTACTGTTATTGTTCTCTGTTTAATGACTTATACACTAATATTCTGAATTTGTCAAAGATTCACATTCTGATAACTGAAAATGCTCCATATTTATCTGCATATTCATGTAATAGCTACACCATTGTTAACTTAAACTTACTCACCTAAATCTCCAATTATTTTCCCACTGATTGAAAATTAGTTTTTGCCATTTATGACATCCTAGAATTACAATCTATCCTATCAAATTTTCTTACATTCTTTAAGTACTTCACAAAACAAAACCACCCCAAAGAGCACAGTGTCTGTAAGGCGGATTATTAAACTTATATTAAAGCCACTTAAGAAAGTGCTGGTTGGAGCTGGAGTGATGGCTCAGTGGTTAAGAGTATGGGCAGCTCTTCCAGAGGACCTGGGTTCAATTCCCAGCACCCACATGACAGCTCACAACCATCTATAACTCTGGTTCCAGGGTATCTGACACCCTCTTCTGGTCTGCACAGGTACTGCATGCATGAGGTACACAGACACACATGTAGGCAAACACCAATTCATAGAAAATAAAACCTCAAAAAAATTTGAGAAAGTACTAGTACTTGAACTTACCTGTTCTTATCCTTGTTATTACTTTCATTTTACTGTATCATTTAAATACTCTTCCTAGAATTTCAGTCACTTAGAATGGTCAAGATTGAGCTGGGCGCACTCCTTTTATCCCAGTATTCAGGAGACAGAGGTAGGCAGATCCCTGTGAATTTGAGGCCA